>CAVMBN010000227.1:0-50018 GCA_963678705.1 Panorpa germanica
CACATTTCTGTTACTTTAAAATAGCTTAAGAGTGGGTGATAACGTGACATTCTATACAAAAAAAATACATTTTTACATACAATTATATGGTTAAAAGTAATTAAAAAGTTTTTCTTTTATTATAACATGCACATTTGTTCACACAAGTGCTGCTATATATAATATGAAATTAAAATTAATAATAACTTTTATATTTTTTGAACTTGCAGTTATACTAACTGTGTCTTTTTACACAAAAATTGTAGTGATGGAACTAAAAAAATAAAAATTTTAAAATAATAATACATTTCTGTTACTTTAAAATACATTTAGATTGTGTGGTAAAGTGAAATTCTATACAAAAAAATAAATTTTTACATCCAAATATATAATTAAAAGTTATAAAATTTTGTTTTATTTTATCTTGCACATTTGTATACACAAGTGCTGCTATATATAATATGAAATTAAAATTATTATTACCTTTTATATTTTTTGTATTTGCAGTTGTACCAACTGTGTCTTTTTTACTCAAAAATACTGATGATGAAACTAAAAAAATAAAATTTTTAAAATAATAACACATTTCTGTTACTTTAAATAGCTTAGGAGTGGGTGATAACATGACATTCTATACAAAAAAATACATTTTTACATACAATTATATGGTTAAAAGTTATTAAATAGTTTTTTTTTTATTATAACATGCACATTTGTTCACACAAGTGCTGCTATATATAATATGAAATTAAAAATAATAATAACTTTTATATTTTTTAAACTTGCAGTTATATTAACTGTGTCTCTTTTACACAAAAATTGTAGTGATGGAACTAAAAAAATTAAATTTTTAAAATAATAACTTATTTCTGTTACTTTAAAATAGCTTAAGAGTGCGTGATAACGTGACATTCTATACAAAAAAATACATTTTTACATACAATTATATGGTTAAAAGTTATTTAATTTTTTTTTTATTTTAACATGTACATTTGTTCACACAAGTGCTGCTATATATAATATGAAATTGAAATTATTAACTTTTATATTTTTTATACTTGCAGTTGTACTAACTGTGTCTTTTTTACTCAAAAATAGTAGTTAAGAAACTAAAAAATTTCTTTTACTTTAAAATACATTAAGATTGGGTGATAAAGTGAAATTCTAAACAAAAAAATAAATTTTTACATACAAATATATGAGTAACAGTTATAAAATTTTGTTTTTATTTTATCATGCACATTTGTATACACAAGTGCTGCTATATATAATATAAAATTAAAATTATTATTAACTTTATATTTTTTGTACTTGCAGTTGTACCAACTGTGTCTTTTTTACTCAAAAATAGTAATGATGAAACTAAAAAAAAAAATTTTTTAAATAATAACACATTTCTGTTACTTTAAATAGCTTAAGAGTGGGTGATAACGTGACATTCTATACAGAAAAATACATTTTTACATACAATTATTTAATTAAAAGTTATTAAATAGTTTTTTTTTTATTATAACATGCACATTTGTTCACACAAGTGCTGCTATATATAATATGAAATTAAAATAAATAATAACTTTTATATTTTTTAAACTTGCAGTTATACTAACTGTGTCTTTTTTACTCAAAAATAGTAATGATGGAACTAAAAAAATAAAATTTTTATAATAATATTAACACATTTCTGTTACTTTAAAATAGCTTAAGAGTGGGTGATAACGTGACATTCTATACAAAAAAATACATTTTTACATACAATTATATGGTTAAATGTTATTAAATAGTTATTCTTTTATTATAACATGCACATTTGTTCACACAAGTGCTGCTATATATAATATGAAATTAAAATTAATAATAACTTTTATATTTTTTGAACTTGCAGTTATACTAACTGTGTCTTTTTTACACAAAAATTGTAGTGATGGAACTAAAAAAATAAAAATTTTAAAATAATAATACATTTCTGTTACTTTAAAATACATTTAGATTGTGTGGTAAAGTGAAATTCTATACAAAAAAATAAATTTTTACATCCAAATATATGGTTAAAAGTTATAAAATTTTGTTTTATTTTATCATGCACATTTGTATACACAAGTGCTGCTATATATAATATGAAATTAAAATTATTATTACCTTTTATATTTTTTGTACTTGCAGTTGTACCAACTGTGTCTTTTTTACTCAAAAATACTAATGATGGAACTAAAAAAATTAAATTTTTAAAATAATAACACATTTCTGTTACTTTAAAATAGCTTTAGAGTGGGTGATAACGTGACATTCTATACAAAAAAATACATTTTTTCATACAATTATATGGTTAAAAGTTATTAAATAGTTTTTTTTTATTATAACGTGCACATTTGTTCACACAAGTGCTGCTATATATAATATGAAATTAAAATAATAATAAGTTTTATATTTTTTAAACTTGCAGTTATACTAACTGTGTCTTTTTTACTCAAAAAAAGTAATGATGGAACTAAAAAAATAAAATTTTTAAAATAATAACACATTTCTGTTACTTTAAATAGCTTAAGAGTGGGTGATAACGTGACATTCTATACAGAAAAATACATTTTTACATACAATTATTTAATTAAAAGTTATTAAATAGTTTTTTTTTATTATAACTTGCACATTTGGTCACACAAGTGCTGCTATATATAATATGAAATTAAAATTAATATTTACTTTTATATTTTTTAAACTTGCAGTTGTACTAAATGTGTCTTTTTTACACAAAAATTGTAGTAATGGAATTAAAAAAATAAAAATTTTAAAATAATAATACATTTCTGTTACTTTAAAATACTTTTAGATTGTGTGGTAAAGTGAAATTCTATACAAAAAAATAAGTTTTTACATACAAATATTTAATTAAAAGTTATAAAATTTTGTTTTATTTTATCATGCACATTTGTATACACAAGTGCTGCTATATATAATATGAAATTAAAATTATTATTAACTTTTATATTTTTTGTACTTGCAGTTGTACCAACTGTGTCTTTTTTACTCAAAAATAGTAATGATGGAACTAAAAAAATAAAATTTTTAAAAGAATAACACATTTCTGATACTTTAAAATAGCTTAAGAGTGGGTGATAACGTGACATTCTATACAAAAAAATACATTTTTACATACTATTATATGGTAAAATGTAATTAAATAGTATTTTTTTTATTATAACATGCACATTTGTTCACACAAGTGCTGCTATATTTAATATGAAATTAAAATTAATAATAACTTTTATTTTTTTTAAAGTTGCAGTTGTACTAACTGTGTCTCTTTTACACAAAAATTGTAGTGATGGAACTAAAAAAATAAAATTTTTGAAATAATAACACATTTCTTTTACTTTAAAATAGCTTAAGAGTGGGTGATAACGTGACATTCTATAAAAAAAAATACATTTTTACATACAATTATATGGGTAAAAGTTATTAAATAGTTTTTTTTTTATTATAACATGCACATTTGTTCACACAAGTGCTGCTATATATAATATGAAATTAAAATTAATAATAACTTTTATATTTTTTTAACTTGCAGTTGTACTAACTGTGTCTCTTTTACACAAAACTTGTAGTGATGTAACTAAAAAAATTAAATTTTTAAAATAACACATTTCTGTTACTTTAAAATAGCTTAAGAGTGAGTGATAACGTGACATTCTATACAAAAAAATACATTTTTACATACAATTATATGGTTAAAAGTTATTAAATTGTTTTTTTTTTATTATAACATGCACATTTGTTCACACAAGTGCTGCTATATATAATATGAAATTAAAATTAATAATAACTTTTATATTTTTTGAACTTGCAGTTATACTAACTGTGTCTTTTTGACTCAAAAAAAGTAATGATGGAACTAAAAAAATAAAATTTTTAAAATAATAACACATTTCTGTTACTTTAAAATAGCTTAAGAGTGGGTGATAACGTGACATTCTATACAAAAATATACATTTTTACTTACAATTATATGGGTAAAAGTTATTAAATAGTTTTTTTTTTATTATAACATGCACATTTGTTCACACAAGTGCTGCTATATATAATATGAAATTAAAATTAATAATAACTTTTATATTTTTTTAACTTGCAGTTGTACTAACTGTGTCTCTTTTACACAAAAATTGTAGTGATAGAACTAAAAAAATAAAATTTTTAAAATAATAACACATTTCTGTTACTTTATAATAGCTTAAGAGTGGGTGATAACGTGACATTCTATACAAAAAAATACATTTTTACATACATCAACATAGAAGTCATTAATGATGGTGTTTGCGGCATTTATATGTGCAATAATGTTGTCGTAACCTAGCTGTGTTAAACTTCTAATTGCAAGATATGCTGCAGATAATGTACCATAAGTTACAGTGTTTAACTGATATGCTAGTAACTTGTCGTCTGGATTATCTCTCCAAAGAATCTGTTGAAGGTTTCTTTGGGAGGGGTGCACCAGTACTTGTCGGTACATCATTGCTATATCTGCCACGACCACATATTCGTAATAGCGAAATCTAGTTAAAATGGTGAATAAATCGTTTTGAATGGTTGGCCTATTTGCTTGTAACGAATTAAGCGAAGTGTTTGTCGTACTTGACATGGAGCCATCGAAAACTACTTTCAATTTACTCGTAGTGCTGCTTTGTTTTAGTATAATGTGATGCGGTAAAAAATATGCAGGTTCAGATGAATTCTGAATAGGGTTAACAGTCATGTGACCTAATCGTATATATTCATGAATGAATGCAGAATACATAGATTTATATTGTTTATTTTTATCAAATTTTCTTTCCAATGAAAGAAATCGTTTGGTAGCTGCGGTTTTGGAATCCCCTAAAGCTGATGCGGGCAATTTTAATGGTAATGTAACTACGAATCTACCATCTGAGTCGCGAGTAGTAGTTTTGTTGTAATGATCTTGGCATGCTTGTTCTTCTATAGTTAAAGTGCTACATTCCTTAACAGACTCGATTTCCCAAAACTTGGAAATTTGAGTTTTCAAGGATGTGTGATAGCAATGCGCATGATTGTTGTTAGTAATAGATTTATATTTGGTTACTATCCAACCTAACGAAGTGTTTTGTAAATGCAATCGATTACTGTATAATTTTGTTTTGCCGACGCGTAATAGGTTCCAAAATATATCAGCTCCTAACAATAAATCCACAGATTGTGGTTTGTTAAAACTAGGATCTGCTAGTTTTATGCTATGCGGTATTGATAAATTGACAATGTCCAATGTGATGTGTGGAATTTTGTCGGTTATTTTGTCTATAAGCAGACAATTTACAAATGTTTTGTAATTGTTGGTTGATGAATGTAAAGTGATTTTTGCTTGCTTGCTGATTTTAGTTTCGGAGTTACCAATTCCTGTTATTACTACATCCGAATTAGTAGTAGGAACGTTTAATTTACGTAATAAACCTTTGGTAATGAAGCTTGTTTGACTACCATTATCCAGAAGCGCGCGAGCGACAATTGTTTTGCTGTTTTTGTCAGGAATGTTCACTAAAGCGGTTGATAGCATAGCTTGACTTTTCTGATTAACGTGCGCCGTGAGTGTGCTAGAAGTGGTAGCTTTAGGTATGGAATCATCTGATTCCTAAGTTTCAATGTGCAACAATGTATGATGCTTTTTTTTGCACGTAAAGCAACGATTATTTGAAGGACAGCTGCTAATATTGTGACCTTTGCGTAGGCAATTTGAGCACTGCTGTCTTCTTTGGATCTCATTGATCCGAGCCCTAACGTTCAGTTTTAAAAATTTGTGGCAATGTCTTATAATGTGATCTTTGTTACAAAAGGAACATTTGTCGCGTGGTGTTGTGAAAAAAGACTTGTGCGGTCTTGATTTATGAGTATAATTAGAATCACTACAATGTTCATCCAACTCGTGTGCCCGTTCGAGGATAAAAGAATGCATTGAAGTAGATAAGTTATAGGGATCCTGGCACAACCGGAAGGATGACACCTTTGTTATCTTGTCATTATCTTGTCATTATCTTGTCATGTAGGTCAAGGTCACAGGGGTCAAGGTCACCCAGGGGTGGGGTTAAGGGGTTGTTGTTGAAGGGCACAGGGGTCAAGGTCACCCAGGGGTGGGGTTAAGGGGTTGTTGTTGAAGGGTTGTTGTCAGGGTGGGTGGTGTTGTCAGGGGGGTGGTCAAGGGGGTTGTTCAGGTGTGTGGGGTAGGTCAGTTATCAGCAGCAGCAGGTGTGTGTGTCAGGTGTATGGGTGGGGTAGGTGTCTGTCTGTCTGTGTGTGGTAGGTGTCGGTGTGGGGTTGGTCAGAGGGTTGTGTCGTGGGGTGTCAGGTGTGTGTGTGTGTGTGTGTGTGTGTGTGGGTGTAAAAAAGTCTGTATTACGAATTGTTTACTAACATTTTGACAACTACTGGTTGTTTGGTTGAAATGAAAGAATTTTTTATTAACATGTAAATATTGTGCCACCTAGGATGGCTTAGTTGGTTAAGTTGTGTTAAAAAAAAAAAAATATATTCTATAACACCCTATTCGCGCTTCGAGTTCGATTCTCGTGAGAACAACATCAAAGGTAAAATTTCTCGCGAACAACATAGAACGGTATAAATCACACAGGTAAAAAAAAAAAGATAAAAACAATGCAGAATTGAACAACATAGAACGGAATAAATCATAGGTAAAAATAAAAACATATAATTTGAAATAAAACACTTTTTTGTTGTTAAAAAAAAAACTAGGATAATTTTTGATTTATTGTAAATATTAAAAAAAAAAATACATTATATATATATATATATATATGATTAGAAAAAAAGGACTATAAAAAACAACCCTTCATTTTTAGTGGTGTGATTACAGTTTATATTAAGTATATTACAGTATTTATATTTACATTTTTTTTTGTTGTGTATATATTTTTATATCAATGAAAAAAATATTATTATATTAACTTAACGTACAAATGAAAAATGGGTATTAGTTCCAGTTTGTCTGATGATGTGTAGTTTTAGATTTCCTTCACGTGCTTCTTCGTTTAATCTAGGTAGGTCTTTGTCCTCCATTAATTTCTTAAAGCGTTGACCCAGGAAAACATAGAAATCTTCAAGTTCCATCATTACTCCTTTTTTTCCATAACGGCCATCGGTTGCTTGGAAATTTAGAATTTTGTAATAGGATCCGGCTTCCAGGCTTGATAGAACCCTTACTTCCTTTTGTGCAGCGAGATTATTTAATTTTTCCAAAAGATCCATATTTTTTTTTCTTCTAGTCCCAACGATCAATTACTTTTAGCGGTAAACAATGTACTAATTAATAGATCATTGTTAACATGAACTTATATATACATTTTTCAACCCCCTCCACTTCTTTATAATTTTTTTCCTTGGTAACAAAAAAAAATTGTACAAGCCCCCTACCCTCCTCCCCTTCCTGTGACAATTATATACCGGAAACATAGATTATTTTTGTGGTTTACGTCAATTAAAAACTATTTTTTGTGTGTGGGCGTGTGGTTTAAAGTTGTTTTTTTTTTGTTAAACAATGGAAATTTCCACGGAAACATATATATTTTTTTGCGGTTTATGCCAATTAAAAATTAAATAAAAACGGTATCTTATCAACACATTCCTTTGTGTGGTTTAAAGTTGTTTTTTTTGGTTTTTTTTTGTTTTTTTTTTTGTTAAACAATGGAAATTTTCATTAAGCCATTGTATGGCATATAACACTTTGGACATTTTTTTAAGGATACGGAACATTTAATGCATGCAATAATGTGTCCACATGCAATAAAGGCAATTTCTTTTTGTTGAAAATAACAAATATTACACAATTTAATATCTCTTAAATGACATTTTTCATTTATATTGGTGTTATGTGATTGAAATACAGGTCGAGGATGAGAAGGAAGCACACTTTTCTTAATACGAATAATTTCTTCAGGTGTAAGTATTCTATTTTTCACTGATGCTATGTATTTTATAAATGATTTACCTTTTAACAATATAACATATGCACAATTATAAAAATGTAATGCATGTTCTTCCCATGGAACATCGGTTTCTTTCCAAAGTTTTAATCCTCCATTACAATAAAAGCAAATTGTAGTGTCTTTTTCTCCAGCATAAAAGAATCCTGCCTCAGCCAAATCTTGAATGCTTTGTGAAAATTGTTGTTTACATTTATCAAATGATTTTATACGTTCTTCCACGGTTCCATATTCCAAATGTTCTGGACCATTTGTATATACCACAGTATTTAATTGGTTTTCAGGCTTAATAATTGGTTTATTTCCAATATTTTTTTTCCCTCTTAATAATGGACAATTTGGTGCCCATCGTTGATGTAATATGCTATAATTTTGTTCATCATCAACATGTTTTAATTCCAAATTACAAAATGCACATCTTACACATTTATTAATTTGTAGATAAAAAGAACCTTCGTGAGCTAATTTATGTTTATCAATGGGCCCATATGGCCAAGTATTAAATGTATAAAGTCTATCACCTTCACTGAACATGTTATTATTGTTATTATTAGTTGACATTTTAACGATTATTTAATTTTTTTAAAAGAAATGCTTACTATTTATATTAAAATATTCTATTTCTCCCCCCCACCCCTTAGACGATAAGCTCCACCCCCCCACCAATTAGCATATTCATTATTTTATAGTTTCTAGCCAAGAAGAATAGCAACAACTTTGATTCATTAAGATGTCGTCTGATGATGAAATATTCAATAAAAAGAAGCGTATAAGACCAATACTAATTAGTGTTACTACAACATATGGGATGCCATTTATTTCCAAAAATAATAATAATAATATAACAATAAAAAAAGTTAGACTCCGAAAATCTTTGCAATGGATGATGCAATGCTTTGAAAGTGATAATTGCTGCTGCTTCACATGTCAAATGAAAGAAAAAAATTAATTTATAATCTCATAAATTATTGTATAGAAAATGGAAAAAATGATGTTAAAATCTAAACATAGATTAATATTGGAATACAGATATGCTATAAATAAAACAAAATTTTTATGTGTTGGACTTAATCCATGCAATCTTAGTGTTGTTGTAAGATTGATAGGTAAAAAATGTGGTATAATATTTGATATAAATGAATGGACAAATTTCTTTATATCAAATAGGAGTACACTTCATAATTATTATTTTGATAAAGAACATAAGGATATATATGAAAATAATCAATTATTTGTATATGAATTTCATTCGTGTCTAATTAAAGATAAAAGGAATTTAATGATATCATGGATGAATAATGAATTTTGTTTTAATAAGAAAATTTTTATATGTATTTTAAAAATAAACACTATGTTAAACAGACATATAAATCATTTAAGTAGTTTAAATTTTAATGAATATTATCTAAAAATAATGAGACTAGCAGTATTATCAAATGAAAAATCATTTGATTTTATAAATAAATCTATAAATGAAGATGATGAAGCAAATACACTGCTAAATTTAGCTTATATGGAAATGCTTTTTTATTATTCAAATTTTGTACAACAAGATTTATATGCTATATTATTTTATGATGTAAATAAAACACAATAATTTCATGTATTATCTTTTTTTTTTTATTAATATATATATATATATGTATAATAAAATACAATTTTGTTTTATTTCTCCTAATTAATAAAATTATAACCGGCTAATTTTGATAATAAATTTTGTAATTGTTGTAAAATTGATATGTTTGGACAATTTATATTAAAGATTGAAGGACTAAATTGACCGGCTTTTTCAATAGCATTTGTAAACTCATTATATTCATAATAGATATTATTATTTTTAAAAAAATATATTCTACCATTTGTATATTTGAATACACCATCAATATTAGATGGTATACCTATAAATTTTTTATCAATTCTACCGTATTCAATTGTTCTATATTCACATTCAGATATTGTTAAGTAGTATGTGTTATCGTAAAACAGATAAGTGTTTCCGGTATTTGTGTGAACAATACCCTGTATATTTTTTATATTATTTGAATATGGTTTTACAATGTTATCTAATTGTAAAGATGGAAATTTTATATTATATGTTTCTGTTTCTATAATTATTACAATATTTCCATTGGGCCGTCTATAAATGGCCGTTATCTCTGTAAAGTTTTCAGGTAAAAATTTTAGCCAATCGGTGATCAGAAAAGGTTCGGAACTATATTTTTCATTATTAAGTTCTTTGATCCAAACATATCTTTTATAAAATACATAGAGCATATCATTAATGATTAAAAATGTATTTAAGTTATTCACTTTGCATAAATCTGGATATATATTTGGTTTATTTTTAGAGTGTGTTGTGGTTGATATTGTTGTAACCGCAATAGATTCTGTACTCACTTCTTCTGTGGTCGTTTCTTGCGGTCTATTATTTGATACCCGTTTAATTTTTTTTTTACCATATAGTGAACTAATTGAGTTTATATCTTCCTCATCTAATACTAATTCTGGACTAACATTTCTATATGAATAATATGGATACATAATTGAATTGGTATTTTGAGTATGATGAAAACCAATAGAATGACCAATTTCATGAATCAATACATGTAATAAATTTTTTTTCTCTTCATTTGGATTTATTTCTATATTCCATGTTTCATCATTATCTATATGTATTTCTTTGTACAGGTTATTTTTTTCAGGGAAATCAGCATGCGCCATAATGCCTCCAGGACCATCGAAAATTGCACTACATTTACTTCTTTGTTTGTAATGTTGATAATTATTATGTCGCCTAGTGCCAAAACTTAATAGAATATTGGCATTAGTAAAATTATGTATAAATTTAATATTTGCATGTTCAGACCATACATCAAAGGCTAATTGAGCGAGTTGTAATAGTTTCTGTGGTGCTCGATGGAAATGCCATGTGATATTATGATTATCCCATTTTAGTTTATTAGCATGATTTAACATTGCAATATCTGATACACCACACCTTGGAGCCTTCATTAGTGCTATAGTTTCATTCAATGCATTATCATCTTTATTTATGTTAAAATTTTCTTGAAATAAAGCTAATGCCTGCAAATATTTAATATTATCCGGTCCAATTAATTGCAATTCACTCTCATTATTAAATTCTAAATAGCCATATTCATATAAATATTGCTTAATATCTAACTCCTGACTATATAAGAATACATTAAAAAATAAAATAATAATAATATAACGGGAGAACATCATTCTTGCAATAGCAAAGTTATACTAATCTATATTAAAAAACAATCAATGCTATTTATAAGTGGGTCTAACTATTCCAGACAAGGGAATATATTCTAATACTTTATCGTGAAGACAAAGACATAATGCAGTAGTATCCGGTGGAAAGTTTTCCGAAGATTCAGATTCTAATTTGATATCAACAGTTCCATGTTTTAATGCATCATCTTGTTTAGAACAATCAATTACTATTAATGGTGCCGTATTTTTAAAGTCTGACCACGTTAAAAATGGATTATATTTATTATTATGATAATATGAAGTTGAAAATTGTAGATACATTTCATATAAAATATTGTATTGATTTTTGCTAAAATTTATATTTAAACTTTCATATGGATAATATTCTGAATTCAAATGTAATTTTACATTTCTTATATTACAATGATCAAATGCACTTGTATTTGCATTATGCAAATTATGTCTTTTTGTTTGAAATGCTAAAATAATATAACGTGGTTTCTCCAATTGGGTTGTTGTTTTAATAGTCCACAATTGCTTATCAGTATTTGGCAGCATAGGATATTCATAAAGGTCCCAGCTTCTAAACGATATTTCAATCGGATCCATTTTATTTAATTTATTTAATAATACTAATCTTTCCTCATCACTTGGAAGTATATGTTTTATACGCCATTGAATTTTAGCTATATTAATTTTGTATTCTGTTTCAGATATGTAAACATTAGCATCACTTCTAGATCTTATCAATACTAGTTCTTGTTTAGCATTTACTATCATAAATTTATAATCCTCTGCAAAGCCTAAGAGCAATTTCAATGGTATAGATGCACTGAAATAACCTTTTTTATCTATAATTGAAGCACTATTATCCCATCCAGCGATTGCATATCCAATCTTATCAGTGCTATTTAAAGAAGCATAGCCCTTCATTGTGGTTGTAATGCCTACATTTTTAACTTTATCAACTTCAATTCCAAACAATTCATATCTTATTTCATCAAACAAAAATGCGAATCCATTGTTACATAATTTGGCGTTATGCGATTGAAGTGCAGCACCGTCTTTTGTTAACAAATTACCCTCAATGGTTATATAGCTGTCCCATGGTGACGTATAAATATCTTGAAAATGAATTGGAATTCTTATCTCATCATTGTTATCATAGCTTGTGGCCGCATATGGGATATAATTATGCCATTCCACACGTTTAATTGTATTATCAAATGTGGCTTTTTGATTAATATTTAAAATATTACTCATGATTTTTTTCTATTTTTTCTTCAATTTAAATCCTTGTGCAATTAAAAATTGCTTATTAATAACCGATAGTTTATTATTATTTTTTTTAATTATTCTTCTTTTTTTTTTACATGTGGCTTGATCCTCCACAGGCAGCGTACTAATTCTGTTTATGTTTGTTGTAGTATTTATATTGAAATCAATACCCATTTTTTGATATTTTCTTTAATTCCAGTCTTATTGTAATATTTTCACCTCTAAAATTAATTAACTTATCGTTTTGATCAATCAGTTTCAATGTTATGTTATTGATTGTATAAACATTTACGGGTAAATATATTACATTGGAGGGTATTTCCACTATTTTATAACCAGGCGGCACAACAGGAAAGAATTGATGTATTATATGTATTAGTTGGTTATTTCTATAAGAATTTCTTATAATATTACAATCAATTTGTATTGAACTTACACCCAAAATATCTATGGGCAAATCGGATATATAATTTGTATATGGTTGCAATATCTTCTTTTTGAAACCCAATAGTGAACCAATATTATTTTCCTTTTCAAAATTTATCACCAACGAACTTATTATTTCACATTTAAGCGTATTATTATTGGCATTTATAGTAAGAAAATATTTAAGTGACTTGTTCTTACTTATTGTGTTATTTATATACTTATATATGTCATCAATTTCATAGGAGCCTTCAGGTATTATTAGAACTTCATCATTGTAATAAAATCGATTATTTTTCTCATGGACATTCGGTATTGAATTATATGTTTGTAAATCAACTAATCCGAGTACATATTCAAATTTCCTATCCAATTCAATGGGAAGAAAATAATTTGTGCTTAATATGGATGTATTACCACTAAGTGTAAAGGTCGAGGACATAATTGATAATGAATAAAAAGAATCTTATTTCATAGTATTTATTAAAAACTTTAGGCATAAATGTCCACAATTATATGTATTATAATTTTGAAATTTTTTATAATTATAAATTATTTTGTTTTTATTTAAAGTTCTTTGTAGAAAATATTCGAGCAATTCCTTAGGTGGCCCCAGGTTACCAAAACTATCGAAATATTCAATATTCGATTTGAATTTTCTGTATGCAACCCAATGCGTTCCAGGACCCGTTTTATTATCTAAATTTATTATGGCACATTCATTTTCATATGGATGCTTTGGTAATGAATTACGCATGAAAATACCTCCAAAATAGGGGATTTTTTTTGCATATTTATTTAAATCAATATCAGTTAAAGCCCTCTTAGGTAAATCTTTAACTGATATTTTTAATAGTTTTTTGTTGTCGGTGGTGGTGATAAGTAAAGGCCCAAACCTTTTCTATAAGGTTTTAAGTAAAGACCTTTACCATCCTTTTTACCCAATGCGATGGCCTCCATCATCTTATTATGTCTCTCTGATTCATGTAATTTTTTCTTTGCCGCATTAGCGCTTGTAACAGCCTTTGTTATGCCAGCAGCACCACCCGCTAGGGCCCCCGCGGCTGATAATCCCGCGAATAATGGTATTAGAAAGGGAAGAATTCCACCTGTTTTAGGAATTGGTATAATTCGTGACTTAATATTCGGTTTTTTTCCTTTAATGATTTTTTTGCAGCTTTCAATGCAACTTTTATTGCAGTACTTGTATTTTTTATTTTGATTTTTTTATTGCCGCACTAGCGCTTCTTATAGCCTTCCTAAAGGTATTATGATTTGTTTCCAATTTCATGTTAATTTTTTTCTTGTTTTTTCTCTTGATGCCCATACCTAATTTCTGTTTGATTTTCATTGCATTAGTAACTGCCCAAGCAGCCGCTTTTTCCTTAATAGAGGCGTCTTTGGATACAACTCTTGACCAAGCTTTTTCCTGCAATATCTTGTCCGCGTGATGTCTTAACTTTAAATCACTTTTCGATTTAGAATAAGAAATATCATGCTCTTTACATGCATTATCTAAATCATTAATTCCATTGTCACCGCGTAACAGACGTTTTTTTAACTTTGTTCCTGGACCACAAAAATTATAACCGGGCATATGTAATTCTATAGGCAATGAATTTATGGCCCTATTTAATAAGCCCTCACCATGGTATATGATCATTGGTGTCTAAGCATTAAATGATGTAATATATAAGTAACACGTGCATATATATACAATGAAATTTATAAAGCAAAAAAAACATTTACATATTGCAAATCTAGATAATTTAGATGAAAATGATAAAAAAAAGAAAGTGAAAAAACATGGCGATTTACTACCAAATAGTATAAGATGTATTATATGTGGGCCATCGAATTCTGGAAAAACTAATATCATGTTGGCTCTTTTATTTGAAAAAAATGGCTTAAAATTTAGAAATATATATCTCTATTCCAAATCATTATATCAACCAAAATATATTTTTTTAAAAAAAGTGTTATCACATGTGAAAGAAATAGGCTATTTTTGTTATGACAGTAACATTGATATTATTAAGCCCAATGATGCAAAACCAAATTCTGTATTTATCTTTGATGATGTAATTACTGATAAACAAGATTGTATGCGTAATTATTTCTCAATGGGACGTCATTCCCTAGTTGATTCCTTTTATCTTTGTCAAACCTATGCCCATATACCAAAACATTTAATCAGAGATAATGCAAATTTTATAATATTATTTAAAATGGACGAAATGAATCTTAAGCATATTTATAATGATCATGTAAATACAGATATGTCATTTTTAACCTTTAAAGAGTTCTGTTCAGAATGTTGGAAAAATAAATATGGATATGTGGTCATTGATAAGGATAGCGATATCGCTAACGGACGATATAGAAATGGATTTGATAATTTCTTGAAACTGTAATTATATATATAACAGAATATTTAGTAGTAAATCGTTTAGTTGAATGATAACTTTTGTCTAGCTATCTGCTTACATATATATACAAAAAGAAAACAACTCGAAAATATGTTTAATAATAATGACATATTAAAAGATATTATTGCAAAGAGTAAAATAAATCGTTTAAAATATAAAGCTCTAAAATATAGTGATTATGAAGAGCAAAAAGATTTGGAAAAAATATTTAAACCTATAACAGAACCACTTGTAGAGATAAAATCACAACATAATGCATTAAAAAAAATAAAAAAAAAGAAATATTGATGATGATGATGAATATGATGATAAGAAGTTGTCATCATATAAAAATAATGAACCACATTTAGTTGATGCCAATAGTGTTAAGTCATTGGTGATATCGCATTTAGATATTTAATAAATCAACCTATTGAAGATAAAATATATGGAATTACTATAGGTGGTGACAATAAATTCTTTATTAGTAAAACGCCTATAACAATCGAAAATAATAATATAGTCATTAATAGTAAATTGTATGCTGGAACAGAAGGCCTATATCAACTATTACAATTGAAAAAACCACTAGGTTATACGGAAGAAGATAAGGAAAATTTTATCAATATCATTAAAGATACAAACGCATATAGACGTAATTATGATCCTAATGGTCAAATAAGTGGTAATGCGGGATGGAAATACGTACAGATAATTAAACCAGCCCTTAATTTAAAAACAAAAGGTGAAGGATTAATATCACCATCACCTAAAATAGTATCGAATAAAAATAATGAGTATATTTATTGGAATGATGCTAATGAATTAGTTGAACGTTTAAGATTATTATTAGGCTCAAAACAGGCTGGTCATACAGGTCATGATAATGAAATTATATCTATCATTGAAGAGTTAAGAGAATCACATATAATTGAATAAATAAATATCAATAATGACCAATAATAATAAAAAAAAAGATATAAAATTACAAATAGTTGAAGAAATCCATAAACCAGCGTATAAAAAATATGCACGTAGACGAGTAATAACAAAAGGTATTGATGACCTATGGCAATGTGATTTGGTTGAAATGATACCTTATGCATCTGAAAATAAAGGTTATAAATATATGCTTACCGTAAAAGATGTTTTCTCAAAATATGCATGGGCTAAAGCCATAAAAACAAAAACTGGTAATGATGTTACAAATGCTTTTATTAATATCTTGGATGGAGGCCGTATACCGAAATTTTTGCAAACAGACAATGGAAAGGAATTTTATAATGCAACTTTTAATAAAATTATGAAAAAATATAATATAAAACATTATTCTACATATTCAATAATGAAGGCCAGTGTATGCGAAAGATTTAACAGGACCCTGAAAACTAATATGTGGAAAAAATTTAGCTATCAAGGATCACATAAATGGATAAATATATTAGAGGACTTATTACAAACTTATAATAATACAAAACATTCTACAATAAAAATGAAACCAATTGATGTGACATCGAAAAAAGTCGAAAAGAAATTACTTAACACTATTTATAATCACATTAAAATTGCAGGAATATCAAAATATCGTATTGGTGATTCTGTACGCATTAGCAAAGTGAAGAGTCTCTTTAGCAAAGGCTATGAACCAAATTGGTCAACAGAAATATTTATTATTAAAATGGTGTGTAGAACAAATCCGGTAACCTATAAATTGGAGGACACAACCGGCCAAAATATTGAGGGGGGCTTTTATGAAAAGGAATTGCAAAAAGCAAAATATACTGATGTATATTTGGTGGAGAAGATTTTAAAAACAAATAAAAATAAAGTATTTGTAAAATGGTTGGGTTTTGAAAATAAACATAATTCATGGATAAATAAAACAGATTTAAATTAAATATATTTCTTTTTATTTCACATATATATATATCACTCATTTATCAGATCATTTATTCTATAATGGCCATATGGCAATGTATTTATCTTATTAACTAATATAAACCTTTTGTCATCATTAGCACTTAAGACTAGTTTGTTTTGCTCTATTGTGTATAAGTTATGGTCCTTAGACCTAATTGCATTTGACATTTATAAATTAAATTATTATTGAATAGTGAGTCCTTGTAATCATCAAAAGAAAGGCGACCTACAACAACATTTGATACACCCTTTGCCTTGGCAATAACTTTATTTACACCCTCAATTTTGATGCTATACATTTTAGCACGCAAAGCAATAAATTCCTTTATGATTTTACCATTCGCCTCATCCTTCATTAGGCCAACAACCTTTTTATTTGCTTGCGGTATATTGAATATGTTATCTAGTGCATAATCAGATGTATCAAATTTTGCAATATCCCGTTTCATTTGTTCATATGGATTTTGATTGATTATTTCCAAAATCATAGAATCCGTATCCATATACATCAGTGTAACCTCTTTATATGTCTTCTGTATATAATTGTAGTAAAAGTCATACATTAAGTGTTTGGAAATGTCTAAAATACACATTCCAATATATATGGGTTTATTAAATTTAATTGATGATTTATTCAATTCAACAGATATAAGATTTTCCGCAAAAATACTTAGTTTCTTAAAATTGGGTCTACAAATCAAATTCTGTGCTCCACATCGACCCTCCCACCTAGTGC
This sequence comes from Panorpa germanica, assembly GCA_963678705.1. NCBI lineage: Eukaryota > Metazoa > Arthropoda > Insecta > Mecoptera > Panorpidae > Panorpa > Panorpa germanica. The sequence goes on from CAVMBN010000227.1 coordinate 17,985, forward strand.
ACAATTTGATATTTCTATATTTTCTAATATTTTCCATCGATTTGCCAAAAATGGCGCAATTCATTAACTTATAAAAATTTTTATCAAAATCATTTTTGGATAATTTCCTAAAATCCGTATTTAAATCGATATATTTTTTTAGCCAAAATGATTGTGAAAATACTATAGCCCTATGAATTTTAATAATTCTTAATCCCAAAGTAACACATTGTTTTAAGTTCATTGAATGAATTATATACTTATATTTATTAGTTAAGGTAGTCATAAGTTTTATATTGCTTTTATTAGTTCCGGTGGGTTCATTTTCTCTGTGCATAATGAAAAATCTTTGTGCATATCATGTAACTCCCTAGGGTATTCCAAATCTACTTCAAACACATACATATTGGAATCATTATCTAAAATAGCTAATATATCAAGGTGTTCTATTTCAGAACTTGTTAACCACCGGAAATTACCATATGGTAAACATTGCGTCATAGCCCAGCCATACAAATTACATGCATCATAGTACATTATATATTTTTCTGGCTTATTTACATCAAAATTAGACAGATATGGGTTATTCGCACATGAATAACGTTTTATAGCCTGGGTAATACCACCTCTAATGCCACGCTCAAAAAATAACAGCATATCAATATCAGTTAACAGCTCTAGCCTTATATTGGTTATTTTTAGCATACAATCCCAGGTGTATCCTGACACTGTAAAATAATGTACGGGATCCAATGAATATGATTTTAAGCAAACATTTCTGAAATTCTCAAAAATGTCGCTTAACAACAGTACATCCGATTTCAAATAAAGCATCATGTATTCACCAAGATTTTGTATTTTAAACTTTTGCCATACATCTTTGGCATGGTTATAATCAGCACTGGAAATATGTTCATCTTTTAACTTGGAATAGAAATTTTCTTTTAATGGTAAATTAATTTCGTCAAAGGAATCCCATGAATTAAAGTAGTCATAAGGAAAAATACCTTTTTTAATCATTAAATTAAATTTATCATCATCGTTTGGTGAGGGAAAACATTTTCTCAATAATGTAAAATTTGATACATCCATATAACTAGCTAGTTTTTGTAGGCTCCCGTTCATGAACTTAAACGAGTCTAAAAATCGCAATTTAAATTTACCAATTGTCTTACTAAATGATATATATTTTTGCTCATTTGATGGTATAATATCAATTTGCCCGTCATCTATTCCCAAATCACGTATAAAAAGATGACTATCATAGCCGCTTAAGCAATGGAAAAAAACAGGAATATAATTTGGTTGTTGATAATTTAAATTACATGTATAATGTGCACTGCCACGGTATTGACCAGATAAGTGACAATGATCGCGCACTTTTTTAAAATTGTCATCTGCTAAGTTAAAATGTTTTTCACATATGTGACAGGTAATGGAATTATTAAAATCCAACCAATCGGCATCCGTCATTTGTATAGGTTTGATATTTGCATAAAGTACCTCAATATCTTTTATAATTATTTTGAGTTGTTGTAAAAACCAATTTATAACATCTTTACCGCAATATGACCGGAAAAATGATATTGTATTATCATATGAGCACACCAATTGAATGCCAGCGGCACACGGAATGTGTTTTTGGTAGTTATTACTGTATGATCTACTAGAATCTTGTGCACAAGTATCAATGGGTAGGGTTAAACATTCAAAGTCTGCATAAATAACAAAAGGGTGTTTCTCCTTTCTCATATAGTTTTTAAATTTTAACCACTTTTCATCTCCCACAGGCATTTCAATTTTAACCGCATTATCAACTTTATTACAATCCTCTATATGGCACTGAAACTTATTTGCATTATAGAAATATTGTAAACCGCGATCGCAAATATGTTTCTTAACATTTGCCTTAGAAAGTTGACCTCCTATAAGTTTACCTAAATCCGTTATCCAACAATAGTGCCCCTTATTACCACTCTTTATATATAATAAATTAACATGTTTATTATATGCATTTTTATATTTTGTGTAATGCAATGGCCCAATTACATTCCAAACATGCTTATTATTTAATTCTAGGCCATAAACATTAACTGAAATATTATTTTGTAATTCGAATTTAGATATATTATTCAATTGCATTGGAAATACTACATTATTTAGGTTGAATACTTCATTTTGATTGATTTTTTTATAATTTGAAACTCTATCAGCATTATTCTTAGATGGATACAACGCCGAAATAATAGCCCACAAAAAACACCTGTCATCCATATTTTTAACATTTATCACAGCTTTTTTAAAATTTATAGATGGTGGTAATGAAAGAAAGGAACTTCCATGCAACGGATTATGTTTATTAATGTTCACCTGCAGGTATAGTACACTATTTAATGACTTCCCGCTATCACGCTCTTGAAATTCATCTAATCGCACCTTTATACTTGAAATAATATTTTCACTAAACCATACATTTGGATTATCACTTAGTGTTAAAGAAATCATCTTAGTATTATGCGCTATTGTACTAATAATCTCTTCGCCATTCTTATGAACAAAATATTCACACACTAGTTGACACTGAATTTTAAACACATGATTATTAGATGACAAGAAACCAACAATTTTATTCATTAGTGGAACTTTGCACTGTTCCATAAATATTAGTGGATCAACTATATGGTTCACATTTACTAATTTTCCACAAAATACACGCATTTTGAATGCTGTACAAATATCTTCCCATTGTGGTGGCATTTTTAATTTTTTCAAACGATTTGTGTGATAGTAGTACTATTACTAATTTATGTTTTAGATTTTCTGCCCAATATATATGAATATATGTATATGTATATATAGACAACTGGTGTAAAAAAACAAAAAAACTTAAACATCTTATGTTGAGGAGTGGGGGAGTGATGGTGAGGGACTAGTGGGGAACAACAGGAACTGATAATTTTACTGTGTACATATTTCGTTGAAACACACATTAAAAAAAGAACAATGTCTGGACGCAGTGGACGCATACGTTTTATAAGTGTTGAGTTAAAACCATTAATTAATATTAGTGCAACAACAATTAATGAACCATATATATATGGTTTAAGATATCATAATGGACGTATGGGGTGTCTTATTAAGTTAAATAATCTAGCTAGTGGTGTCGTCCTACTAAATGTACTAAATATTGACCCTATTTTATCATATTTTACTGTGCGCATATATTATGAGGAGAATGGTAATGCTTATGGGTATTATAAATTTCATGTGCGAAATGGACATTGTTATGCCAATAGTGTATATCTTGAACATACGAATGTTGCAGCAGAAATTGTACCACCCCTAATGTATGACGATGATGGATATGAAACGGACATAGATATTTAGGTATGTGTTGAATTAAAAAAAATATTATATATAAATAATATCAAGTACTGATATGTTTATTTTTTCAGATTCACATTTACATCTAATTCAAGTAAAAAATTAATTAATATTATCTAACTTATGTATAATTAATTAATAAAAAAAAAAATTAACATTATCGAACTTATGTGTTTTTATTTTTCAATTTTATCCAAAAATTAATTTTGTTACAGCTTTCTCAAATATGTCAATTCATTTGTCGGTCCTTTATAATTTTATTATCAATTGCACTAACTTGGTCTGAAACATATTTTGTTACAGCTTTCTCTATTAGTTTATCAAGGTCCGTTTTAAGTTTGTTATTTATAGCTCCAGATATTTTTGAATCTATAATTACCGGTATAACATCAACTATCTGTTTAATTTTATTATCTAAAGTCGCTGTACTATTATTTAATTTGCTATTTAATATGACAATATCATTATTAAATTTAGCATTTCTTGTATTTTGTTCATTTAAATTACTATTTATAAAACCCTCAACTTTTGTCAGATGTGCACTAGAAAAATTCTGTATTAAACCCTCTACTTTAACCATTACTTTGTTCTCTATTATTCCATCAACATATTTTTTTGTAGTTGCATCATTTTCATCACTCGGTTCATTTAAATTCACTAATCGCCTCGATTCCATATCATAAATATTATCATCCGTTAAAACAAATCCAATGCCAGGCAGACCATGACATATTTTCCCTTCACCATATTTATTAGATTCATAATAATATCGACCAAACTTATCGACTGACATTGTATCTTTGATTTTCAATTTAATAATTATGAGTATATATATAAAAAAAAACAACAAAATTATTATTATTATTATTATTATTATACATAAACATAATTGAAAGATAAAATAAAACTAATATACATAATTGAAAGATAAAATAAAACTATTAAACATAAACATAATTAAAAAGATAAAATAAAATATATAAGACAAAAAAAACACCTCCTGCAACAAAAAGAAAAAGATTTAAGTTTCATATATATGTTAAATATGTAAGGGAAAATTTTTTTTATAATATAGCATACCTTTTTTTAATCAATCTCGCCCTAGGCGCTTGTGAATTTCAGGTGAATATTTGCCCTCACCGTTATAATAACGGTGATAGGTGATAAACATATCACCTAGAAACAATGGTGGTGCCGGGATAAAGAAACGACGACCCCAATACGAAGTGTGGTCGGCTATTCTTTCAATGAATGCGTCCGTTAGCTTTGTCACATGCTGAAGTGACATTTTATTGTCTGTACCGGTCAATGCAATATTGGGTATGTACGGGTGCCCAACTATGTTTCTAGGTGCCTCAACTGTAATTAACGTTGGAGAGGGTATATGAAACCTTGCTCTTGGAACGAAAGTTCTAGCTCTTGAAGACGCAGTATATGCAGCTACAGCAGTTGCATATTGCCGCTGTCTTTGTCGTTGTCGTGCTTTAGAACCTTCATATTGCCATTGTAGTTGTTGTTGTAGTCGTTGTTGACGTTCTTGTAGTTGTTGTTGACGTTGTTGTTGCTGTTGTTGTTGTTGTTGCTGTTGTTGCTGTTGTTGTTGTTGCAGTAGTTGCATTAGTTGGTGTCGGTGCTGTTGTTCTTCTTGCCACCGTTGTTGTTGAGACATTCTTGACCTAATGTCATTGTCCTCGACGTTGTAGTTGTCACGATCTAGTTCTTCTTGCCTTTGCCGCTGTTGTTGTTGAGACATTCTTGGCTCAATGTCATTGCCGTCGAAGTTGTAGTTGTCACGATCTAAAATGACTGTCCTAATTTCATCATCATAATCAACATCACTCTGTGGTTCCTGCTTGATAACCATCTGGCTGTAGTCAAGGGGTTGTTCCTCCTCACTATGTGGTTCCTGGCTGTAGTCATCAATATGGGGTTGTTCCACACCGTTGTTAATCTCCAACCTTTGCATTTTGAGATTTATTTTTTTTCTTCAAACACTTATTACACAAAAAAAACTCAAAGTACTTCGAGCAGTTTTTTAAATGAAATGAATTAATTATATGTACAAATTCAATATATATATTACTTACCTACTCCTACGCAAGATACATTTTTTTAGGAAGTCATATTATCTAAACCACAAATATACAATAATTTCAATTTTAATTAGATGTTAAAAAATAAATTTTTTTACACTATGGAAGGGCTTCAAATATATATCAGTTCATAGGAAAACCACAATGCTACTTCCTTTGAGAAAAATTATATTTTTTTATAAATTAATACATTTCCCAAAGAAACAAAAAAACCACAAAACGTCGTCTAATTTTTTTCTCATAAATCGTTTCTTAATTGTTTCCTTTACAATTCAACATTTCCCAAACCGCAATCAGTTTAATCAGTTTATCACCAAAAACAATAATTTCATCGTGAGAATTATTTTTGTTGTTTATTAATAGTATCGTTTACAAAAAACCAAACCGCAATCAGTTTAATCAGTTTATCACCAAAAACAATAATTTCATCGTGAGAATTATTTTTGTTGTTTATTAATAGTATCGTTTACAAAAAACCACAACCCCGTCGTCATGGAATTTTTTTGATTTTTTTTACTAATTGGTTTCCTTTTTTTACATGCAAAACCACAATATGCAGCTGCAGTCGTGTGAACTTTATATTAATTATTTTTCAAATTAGTAGATGATTAAAAGGGATAGTGGGGGGAAAAAAATTTCATTAAACTTACATAATAAACATATGTATATATATATACCATCACACTATATATATAAGGTTCTGGTTTGGTCTATAACACTTCACAATTGTTTCTCTATAAGCATTGTACAAAAAGTAAAAAAAAAAATGGCAAATCTAAGACCAGCAGAGGATAAATTAGACGAGATAATAGAAACACTGGCGGACGAGTGCAGTCACTGGGGGTATCCCAGATATATACCCCCACCGCCTCTATATATTGATAATCGCCTGGTACAGTACATGGGGTATATTGTGGGTGGTCAATATAGCCCAAGACTACACAGAGCATTGGGAAGAGATATCACCACTACAAGCGCCACTACCAGCACAACCACCAATGCGGCAAAAAAAAGGAAATATATGTAATAATTTATTTATTTTTTTATAGTCCTTTTTTTCTAATCATATATATATATATATAATGTATTTTTTTTTTTTTAATATTTACAATAAAACAAAAATTATCCTAGTTTTTTTTTTTTAACAACAAAAAAGTGTTTTATTTCAAATTATATGTTTTTATTTTTACCTATGATTTATTCCGTTCTATGTTGTTCAATTCTGCATTGTTTTTATCTTTTTTTTTTACCTGTGTGATTTATACCGTTCTATGTTGTTCGCGAGAAATTTTACCTTTGATGTTGTTCTCACGAGAATCGAACTCGAAGCGCGAATAGGGTGTTATAGAATATATTTTTTTTTTTTTAACACAACTTAACCAACTAAGCCATCCTAGGTGGCACAATATTTACATGTTAATAAAAAATTCTTTCATTTCAACCAAACAACCAGTAGTTGTCAAAATGTTAGTAAACAATTCGTAATACAGACTTTTTTACACCCACACACACACACACACACACACACACACACACACACACACCTGACACCCCCACGACACAACCCTCTGACCAACCCCACACCGACACCTACCACACACAGACAGACAGACACCTACCCCACCCATACACCTGACACACACACACACACCTGCTGCTGCTGATAACTGACCTACCCCACACACCTGAACAACCCCCTTGACCACCCCCCTGACAACACCACCCACCCTGACAACAACCCTTCAACAACAACCCCTTAACCCCACCCCTGGGTGACCTTGACCCCTGTGCCCTTCAACAACAACCCCTTAACCCCACCCCTGGGTGACCTTGACCCCTGTGACCTTGACCTACATGACAAGATAATGACAAGATAATGACAAGATAACAAAGGTGTCATCCTTCCGGTTGTGCCAGGATCCCTATAACTTATCTACTCATTGAGTCAATTTCTTGATAATCGGTTTTAGAAATGTCGGAAGCTAACCAATGCTTCTTAGTTTTAGAGTCTAGTTTTATTGAGATTAAAATTGCAACTATGTGGTTCCACCTGTTTTCCTCTGGAATAATATTTTCTAACGCCTTGACGTGTTTTCTGATTGAGGCTGCAGTAGCTCTTAACTTAGTACTACTCTCAGAGGTGATAGCAGGAATTTTTAAAAACGCATTTAAATGATAAGAAATCATTTTTCTTTTGTTGTCATAGGCTGTGACTAATAGATCCCAACATAATTGATAATTTGTGGGGTCTAATTGCACCGATGCGATGGTATCAAAAGCTTCACCTTTTAATGATCGACGTAAAAGATGCAATTTTTTGAAACTAGAATATTTAACCTGATTATGGACTAGACTTTCAAATGTGGCCTTAAACTCATCCCATTGTTCTATATTGCCGGAAAAAGTTGGAATGTTGATGGATGATAAGTGCATATCTTCATCTGAAAATGCAGATGGTTTTGTGTCAGGGGTAGCTAATGTTTGATTAGCAATCGACTCGGAAGCTGAGATGATTTTATTGATAACATTTCCTAAACTGTTGTATTGTTTATAGAAATCAATATTTTCACTATCAATGCGGTCTATTTCAGCTTGATCCTCAGTTTGTTCAAGCATTTGTGCATGAACTTTATTAATCGAAGCCATTAATGGCTGCCAATGTTTATAACAAATTTTTATGTCTTCCACATCGTAAGTGGATGGATCTGTTATATCAATGCCTTTAATTGTCTCGCTGCATTGTTTTAATGATAATTTAATACGATGTATTTTTGTATTTAAGATCTTTAAAGACATTGTAAATGTAACTTTAAAATAATCTCTAATAATATTTTAAATATAATATTTAAAATGATTGAAAATTTATTATTATTATTGTAAATAATATAAGCGGTAATCTATTACGTATAGCACGTAAAAAGATCTCTGTGCAAAATACACAGATTGTTAACTTGGTTTGAAAAATGTATTCAAACGCTTAAGTAGGAATAATAATATTCGCTAAGTAATGCAATTGGCGTATGTGCTCTAATAGTCATAGTCCAGTAAACAAACGTTAGATGACCTAATGTAAGAGGCTATACAATGGAATAGAGTATTCGCTACCAATGCAATTAATGTGTGTGTGTGTGTGTTTGCTCTCGTGGTCATAGTCCAAGAAAAGAACGTTAGATGACCTGATAGAGAGGCTAGAAAGTGTTCAAAAAACACGTGTACGAGCGCTATAGTATTGTCATTGCTTAGTGCAGCGGTGATGACTTAACTAATGCGACAAGGAGTTATTAACTACAAAACAGAAAACCGAATAAAGTCGATGATTGCTCGAAAATTATCCTACAACAATGATACGAACTTATGATGGAAGTGAATCATTGATGGCCAAACACCTTGGTATAATGAAATAACGATTAAAACAGTAGTATATGTAAAAATTTGTAAAATATAAGATGCAAAAACCCAAAATAGAGGTAATAATGGGGATAGGATGGGAATTATATAAATGTTTAAGATTACCTTGACACCACTGGCGTGTAGTAGCTCTCGTTTGAAGACTGAATCCAGTATGGCTGCAACTGACTCGTGATTTCTGTGGTAATTGGCGCCAGAAAGTGAGATTTTTCTAGAATGTTCACCTTGCTTGATGAATCCTACGATGAGAATCCTTTTCAAAGATGACCAATGCGGGAATCCTTTTCGAAGTTTATCCAAAATGGTGTGAATCCTCTTTGAAGATGCTTAATTGCTGGATATCTGCTCTCGAAGATGATCAAATTTTGTGAATCCTTTCTTCAAGATGGTCAAAATGGTGTATATCCGTTGATGAGAATCTTGCTTAAAGATGATCAAATGGATGGAATTTTCTTTGAAGGATCAAAATGCTGAATATCCTAGCTCGTATCTGGCTCGAAGACGACCAAATGATTGTGAGTCTTCTTCGAAGGATCAAAATGCTAAATATCCTAGCTCGAAGGACCAAATGGTTTGGGGAGTTTGGACCTATGGAGATCTATAAGCACGCGGTTGGCTTATCTGCGATCTGTTAGCGGTATCCAAACCTCGGATTGCTCGATTGCATCCAATCCTTTGATAGCGTAGATTGCGCCAAAACACGTCGAAGGACCTTTTTGTTATTAATTACTTAATAACAATTTTTTATTTTACTTTAAAGTCAGAAAAGCAGCGAAACACTATTATTTTACAGAAAACATTTATTGTACAAATACACTTGACGAATTACAATGATTGATATTTAAATGAATCGCTATTCGTATCGATGCTACGTTGATGAAATTCACTATTAAAAAATATCTTTATAATATTAATTTTATTATATTCTGATTTAATGTTAATTATATTTTTTTTTTTTTTATTTAATTTATTTAACGTCGGCCTATTTCCGATGCTGAGTCCTATCACCGACGACCTCCTTCAATGTTGGCAGTATTTATGGTGTCGTGGTCTCATATATGTGGGCTACACCACTGCCTAATAAGTGTACGATTATGTATGACCATAATCAATATAAGTTCATAATAACCAAACCCAGAAAATATATACCTGGTCCGGGGATCGAACCCGAAGACACAGCAGTCGATGTTAATTATATTTAAGAATGTTTTGGTATGTTTACTGTTGAACGTTTGAGTTAATAATTTAATGTTAATTATAATTATATTGCAGGATGTTTAGCTATGTTATCTGTTGAACGTTTGAATTAATAATGAATATTTTAATAGTGTCAGACCAGTACATCAATGCAAAAGGCGTTTGCCAAGACAGCTGGTTAACCTTGGAACCAGGCTAGTATGCTCTGATACACAATGCCAGTGTACCAAAGATAATGAATTTGTTAGTTTATTTAATAACAAAGCAAAGATAAAATATACAATAATTAAACAATAGAATTCTTACAGAACTTAAAAAACTAAAAAATATAACAAATTAGATTCAAAATGAAATACATTAATGAAGGCAAAATATCTATATAAAAATATAGATTGTAAATGCGTTTATTAACAATTATTAATAACTTTTATATTTTTAAACTTGCAGTTGTACTAACTGTGTCTTTTTTACACAAAAATTGTAGTGATGGAACTAAAAAAATAAAATTTTTAAAATAATAACACATTTCTGTTACTTTAAAATAACTTAAGAGTGAGTGATAACGTGACATTCTATACAAAAAAATACATTTTTACATACAATTATATGGTTAAAAGTTATTAAATTGTTTTTTTTTTATTATAACATGCACACTTGTTCACACAAGTGCTGCTATATATAATATGAAATTAAAAGTAATAATAACTTTTATATTCTTTAAACTTGCAGTTGTACTAAATGTGTCTTTTTTACACAAAAATTGTAGTAATGGAACTAAAATAATAAAAATTTTAAAATAATTATACATTTCTGTTACTTTAAAATACATTTAGATTGTGTGGTAAAGTGAAATTCTTTACAAAAAAAAAAATAAATTTTTACATACAAATATATGGTTAAAAGTTATAAAATTTTGTTTTATTTTATCATGCACATTTGTTTATACAAGTGCTGCTATATATAATATGAAATTAAAATTATTATTAACTTTTATATTTTTTGTACTTTCAGTTGTACCAACTGTGTCTTCTTTAATCAAAAATAGTAATGATGAAACTAAAAAAATTTAATTTTTAAAATAATAACACATTTCCGGTACTTTAAAATAGCTTAAGAGTGAGTGAAAACGTGACATTCTTTACAAAAAAATACATTTTTACATACAATTATATGGTTAAAAGTTATTAAATAGTTTTTTTTTTATTATAACATGCACATTTGTTCACACAAGTGCTGGTATATATAATATGAAATTAAAATTAATAATAACTTTTATATGTTTTGTACTTGCAGTTGTACCAACTGTGTCTTTTTTACTCAAAAATAGTAATGATGGAACTAAAAAAATTAAATTTTTAAAATAATAACACATTTCTGTTACTTTAAATAGCTTAAGAGTGGGTGATAACGTGACATTCTATACAAAAAAATACATTATATTTTAAAATTATATGGTTAAAAGTTATTAAATAGTTTTTTTTTTATTATAACATGCTCATTTGTTTACACAAGTGCTGCTATATATAATATGAAATTAAAATTAATAATACCTTTTATATTTTTTAAACTTGCAGTTGTACTAACTGTGTCTCTTTTACACAAAAATTGTAGTGATAGAACTAAAAAATTAAAATTTTTAAAATAATAACACATTTCTGTTACTTTAAAATAGCTTAAGAGTGGGTGATAACGTGACATTCTATACAAAAAAATACATTTTTACATACAATTATATGGTTAAAAGTTATAAAATTTTGTTTTTATTTTATCATGCACATTTGTATACACAAGTGCTGCTATATGTAATATGAAATTAAAATTATTATTTACTTTTGTATTTTTTGTACTTGCTGTTGTACCAACTGTGTCTTTTTTACTTAAAAATAGTAATAATGGAACTAAAAAAATAAAATTTTTATAATAATAACATATTTCTGTTACTTTAAAATAGCTTAAGAGTAGGTGATAACGTGACATTCTATACAAAAAAATACATTTTTACATACAATTATATAACTAAAAGTTATTAAATAGCTTTTTTTTATTATAACATGCACATTTGTTCACACAAGTGCTGCTATATATAATATGAAATTAAAATTAATATTAACTTTTATATTTTTTGACCTTGCAGTTGTACTAACTGTGTCTTATTTACACAAAAGTTGTAGTAATGAAACTAAAAAAATTAAAATTTTAAAATATTAATACATTTCTGTTACTTTAAAATACATTTAGATTGGGTAATAAAGTGAAATTCTATACAAAAAAATAAATTTTTACATACAATTATATGGTTAAAAGTTATTAAATAGTTTTTATTTATTATAACTTGCACATTTGTTCACACAAGTGCTGCTATATAAAATGAATTTAAAATTAATAATAACTTTTATATTTTTTAAACTTGCAGTTGTACTAACTGTGTCTTTTTACTCAAAAATAGTAATGATGGAACTAAAAAAATAAAATTTTTAAAATAATAACACATTTCTGTTACTTTAAAATAGCTTAAGAGTGGGTGATAACGTGACATTCTATACAAAAAAATACATTTTTACATACAATTATATGGTTAAAAGTTATTAAATAGTTTTTTTTTTTATTATAACATGCACATTTGTTTAAACAAGTGCTGCTATATATAATATATAATTAAAATTAATAATAACTTTTATATTTTTTAAACTTGCAGTTGTACTAACTGTGTCTCTTTTACACAAAAGTTGTAGTGATGGAACTAAAAAAATAAAATTTTTAAAATAACAACACATTTCTGTTACCTTAAAATAGCTTAAGAGTGGGTGATAACGTGACATTTTATACAAAAAAATACATTTTTACATACAATTATATGGTTAAAAGTTATAAAATTTTGTTTTATTTTATCACGCACATTTGTATACACAAGTGCTGCTATATATATTATGAAATTAAAATTATTATTAACTTTTATATTTTTTGTACTTGCAGTTGTACCAACTGTGTCTTTTTTTCTCAAAAATAGTAATGATGGAACTAAAAAAATTAAATTTTTAAAATAATAACACATTTCTGATACTTTAAAATAGCCTAAGAGTGGGTGATAACGTGACATTCTATTCAAAAAAATACATTTTTACATACACTTATATGGTTAAAAGTAATTAAATAGTTTTTTTTTTATTATAACATGCACATTTGTTCACACAAGTGCTGCTATATATAATATGAAATTAAAATTAATGATAACTTTTATATTTTTTAAACTTGCAGTTGTACTAACTGTGTCTCTTTTACACAAAAATTGTAATGATGGAACTAAAAAAATAAAATTTTTAAAATAATAACACATTTCTGTTACTTTAAAATAGCTTAAGAGTGGGTGATAACGTGACATTATATACAAAAAAATACTGTTTTACATACAATTATATGGTTAAAAGTTATTAAATAGTTTTTTTTTATTATAACTTGCACATTTGTTCACACAAGTGCTGCTATATATAATATGAATTTAAAATTAATAATAACTTTATATTTTTTAAACTTGCAGTTGTACTAACTGTGTCTCTTTTACACAAAAATTTTAGTGGTGGAACTAAAAAAATAAAATTTTTAAAATAAAAACACATTTCTGTTACTTTAAAATAGCTTAAGAGTGGGTGATAACGTGACATTTTATACAAAAAAATACATTTTTACATACAATTATATAATTAAAAGTTATTAAATTGTTTTTTGTTTATTATAACATGCACATTTGTTCACACAAGTGCTGCTATATATAATATGAAATTAAAATTAATAATAACTTTTATATATTTTGAACTTGCAGTTATACTAACTGTGTCTTTTTTACACAAAAATTGTAGTGATCGAACTAAAAAAATAAAAATTTTAAAATAATAACACATTTCTGTTAATTTAAATAGCTTAAGAGTGGGTGATAACGTGACATTCTATACAAAAAAATACATTTTTACATACAATTATATGGTTAAAAGTTATTAAATAGTTTTTTGTTTATTATAACATGCACATTTGTTCACACAAGTGCTGCTATATATAATATGAAATTAAAATTAATAATACCTTTTATATTTTTTAAACTTGCAGTTGTACTAACTGTGTCTCTTTTACACAAAAATTGTAGTGATAGAACTAAAAAAATAAAATTTTTAAAATAATAACACATTTCTGTTACTTTATAATAGCTTAAGAGTGGATGATAACGTGACATTCTATACAAAAAAATACATTTTTACATACATCAACATAGAAGTCATTAATGATGGTGTTTGCGGCATTTATATGTGCAATAATGGTGTCGTAACCTAGCTGTGTTAAACTTCTAATTGCAAGATATGCTGCAGATAATGTACCATAAGTTACAGTGTTTAACTGATATGCTAGTAACTTGTCGTCTGGATTATCTCTCCAAAGAATCTGTTGAAGGTTTCTTTGGGAGGGGTGCACCAGTACTTGTCGGTACATCATTGCTATATCTGCCACGACCACATATTCGTAATGGCGAAATCTAGTTAAAATGGTGAATAAATCGTTTTGAATGGTTGGCCTATTTGCTTGTAACGAATTAAGCGAAGTGTTTGTCGTACTTGACATGGAGCCATCGTAAACTACTCTCAATTTACTCGTAGTGCTGCTTTGTTTTAGTATAATGTGATGCGGTAAAAAATATGCAGGTTCAGATGAATTCTGAATAGGGTTAACAGTCATGTGACCTAATCGTATATATTCATGAATGAATGCAGAATACATAGATTTATATTGTTTATTTTTATCAAATTTTCTTTCCAATGAAAGAAATCGTTTGGTAGCTGCGGTTTTGGAATCCCCTAAAGCTGATGCGGGCAATTTTAATGGTAATGTAACTACGAATCTACCATCTGAGTCGCGAGTAGTAGTTTTGTTGTAATGATCTTGGCATGCTTGTTCTTCTATAGTTAAAGTGCTACATTCCTTAACAGACTCGATTTCCCAAAACTTGGAAATTTGAGTTTTCAAGGATGTGTGATAGCAATGCGCATGATTGTTGTTAGTAATAGATTTATATTTGGTTACTATCCAACCTAACGAAGTGTTTTGTAAATGCAATCGATTACTGTATAATTTTGTTTTGCCGACGCGTAATAGGTTCCAAAATATATCAGCTCCTAACAATAAATCCACAGATTGTGGTTTGTTAAAACTAGGATCTGCTAGTTTTATGCTATGCGGTATTGATAAATTGACAATGTCCAATGTGATGTGTGGAATTTTGTCGGTTATTTTGTCTATAAGCAGACAATTTACAAATATTTTGTAATTGTTGGTTGATGAATGTAAAGTGATTTTTGCTTGCTTGCTGATTTTAGTTTCGGAGTTACCAATTCCTGTTATTACTACATCCGAATTAGTAGTAGGAACGTTTAATTTACGTAATAAACCTTTGGTAATGAAGCTTGTTTGACTACCATTATCCAGAAGCGCGCGAGCGACAATTGTTTTGCCGTTTTTGTCAGGAATGTTCACTAAAGCGGTTGATAGCATAGCTTAACTTTTCTGATTAACGTGCGCCGTGAGTGTGCTAGAAGTGGTAGCTTTAGGTATGGAATCATCTGATTTCTCAGTTTCAATGTGCAACAATGTATGATGCTTTTTTTTGCACGTAAAGCAACGATTATTTGAAGGACAGCTGCTAATATTGTGACCTTTGCGTAGGCAATTTAAGCACTGCTGTCTTCTTTGGATCTCATTGATCCGAGCCCTAACGTTGAGTTTTAAAAATTTGTGGCAATGTCTTATAATGTGATCTTTGTTACAAAAGGAACATTTGTCGCGTGGTGTTGTGAAAAAAGACTTGTGCGGTCTTAATTTATGAGTATAATTAGAATCACAACTATGTCCATCCAACTCGTGTGCCCGTTCGAGGATAAAAGAAAGCATTGAGTCAATTTCTTGATAATCGGTTTTAGAAATGTCGGAAGCTAACCAATGCTTCTTAGTTTCAGAGTCTAGTTTTTTTGAGATTAAAATTGCAACTATGTGGTTCCACCTGTTTTCCTCTGGAATAATATTTTCTAACGCCTTGACGTGTTTTCTGATTGAGGCTGCAGTAGCTCTTAACTTAGTACTACTCTCAGAGGTGATAGCAGGAATTTTTAAAAACGCATTTAAATGATAAGAAATCATTTTTCTTTTGTTGTCATAGGCTGTGACTAATAGATCCCAACATAATTGATAATTTGTGGGGTCTAATTGCACCGATGCGATGGTATCAAAAGCTCCACCTTTTAATGATCGACGTAAAAGATGCAATTTTTTGAAACTAGAATATTTAACCTGATTATGGACTAGACTTTCAAATGTGGCCTTAAACTCATCCCATTGTTCTATATTGCCGGAAAAAGTTGGAATGTTGATGGATGATAAGTGCATATCTTCATCTGAAAATGCAGATGGCTTTGTGTCAGGGGTAGCTAATGTTTGATTAGCAATCGACTCGGAAGCTGAGATGATTTTATTGATAACATTTCCTAAACTGTTGTATTGTTTATAGAAATCATTATTTTCACTATCAATGCGGTCTATTTCAGGTTGATCCTCAGTTTGTTCATGCATTTGTGCATGAACTTTATTAATCGAAGCCATTAATGGCTGCCAATGTTTATAACAAATTTTTATGTCTTCCACATCGTAAGTGGATGGATCTGTTATATCAATGCCTTTAATTGTCTCGCTGCATTGTTTTAATGATAATTTAATACGATGTATTTTTGTATTTAAGATTTTTAAAGACATTGTGAATGTAACTTTAAAATAATCTCTAATGATATTTTAAATATAATATTTAGAATGATTGAAAATTTATTATTATTATTGTAAATAATATAAGCGGTAATCTATTACGTATAGCACGTAAAAAGATCTCTGTGCAAAATACACAGATTGTTAACTTGGTTTGAAAAATGTATTCAAACGCTTAAGTAGGAATAATAATATTCGCTAAGTAATGCAATTGGCGTATGTGCTCTAATAGTCATAGTCCAGTAAACAAACGTTAGATGACCTAATGTAAGAGGCTATACAATGGAATAGAGTATTCGCTACCAATGCAATTAATGTGTGTGTGTGTGTGTTTGCTCTCGTGGTCATAGTCCAAGAAAAGAACGTTAGATGACCTGATAGAGAGGCTAGAAAGTGTTCAAAAAACACGTGTACGAGCGCTATAGTATTGTCATTGCTTAGTGCAGCGGTGATGACTTAACTAATGCGACAAGGAGTTATTAACTACAAAACAGAAAACCGAATAAAGTCGATGATTGCTCGAAAATTATCCTACAACAATGATACGAACTTATGATGGAAGTGAATCATTGATGGCCAAACACCTTGGTATAATGAAATAACGATTAAAACAGTAGTATATGTAAAAATTTGTAAAATATAAGATGCAAAAACCCAAAATAGAGGTAATAATGGGGATAGGATGGGAATTATATAAATGTTTAAGATTACCTTGACACCACTGGCGTGTAGTAGCTCTCGTTTGAAGACTGAATCCAGTATGGCTGCAACTGACTCGTGATTTCTGTGGTAATTGGCGCCAGAAAGTGAGATTTTTCTAGAATGTTCACCTTGCTTGATGAATCCTACGATAAGAATCCTTTTCAAAGATGACCAATGCGGCAATCCTTTTCGAAGTTTATCCAAAATGGTGTGAATCCTCTTTGAAGATGCTTAATTGCTGGATATCTGCTCTCGAAGATGATCAAATTTTGTGAATCCTTTCTTCAAGATGGTCAAAATGGTGTATATCCGTTGATGAGAATCTTGCTTAAAGATGATCAAATGGATGGAATTTTCTTTGAAGGATCAAAATGCTGAATATCCTAGCTCGTATCTGGCTCGAAGACGACCAAATGATTGTGAGTCTTCTTCGAAGGATCAAAATGCTAAATATCCTAGCTCGAAGGACCAAATGGTTTGGGGAGTTTGGACCTATGGAGATCTATAAGCACGCGGTTGGCTTATCTGCGATCTGTTAGCGGTATCCAAACCTCGGATTGCTCGATTGCATCCAATCCTTTGATAGCGTAGATTGCGCCAAAACACGTCGAAGGACCTTTTTGTTATTAATTACTTAATAACAATTTTTTATTTTACTTTAAAGTCAGAAAAGCAGCGAAACACTATTACTTTACAGAAAACATTTATTGTACAAATACACTTGACGAATTACAATGATTGATATTTAAATGAATCGCTATTCGTATCGATGCTACGTTGATGAAATTCACTATTAAAAAATATCTTTATAATATTAATTTTATTATATTCTGATTTAATGTTAATTATATTTAAGAATGTTTTGGTATGTTTACTGTTGAACGTTTGAGTTAATAATTTAATGTTAATTATAATTATATTGCAGGATGTTTAGCTATGTTATCTGTTAAACGTTTGAATTAATAATGAATATTTTAATAGTGTCAGACCAGTACATCAATGCAAAAGGCGTTTGCCAAGACAGCTGGTTAACCTTGGAACCAGGCTAGTATGCTCTGATACACAATGCCAGTGTACCAAAGATAATGAATTTGTTAGTTTATTTAATAACAAAGCAAAGATAAAATATACAATAATTAAACAATAGAATTCTTACAGAATTAAAAAAACTAAAAAATATAACAAATTAGATTCAAAATGAAATACATTAATGAAGGCAAAATATCTATATAAAAATATAGATTGTAAATGCGTTTATTAACAATTATTAATAACTTTTATATTTTTAAACTTGCAGTTGTACTAACTGTGTCTTTTTTACACAAAAATTGTAGTGATGGAACTAAAAAAATAAAATTTTTAAAATAATAACACATTTCTGTTACTTTAAAATAACTTAAGAGTGAGTGATAACGTGACATTCTATACAAAAAAATACATTTTTACATACAATTATATGGTTAAAAGTTATTAAATTGTTTTTTTTTTATTATAACATGCACACTTGTTCACACAAGTGCTGCTATATATAATATGAAATTAAAAGTAATAATAACTTTTATATTCTTTAAACTTGCAGTTGTACTAAATGTGTCTTTTTTACACAAAAATTGTAGTAATGGAACTAAAAAAATAAAAATTTTAAAATAATTATACATTTCTGTTACTTTAAAATACATTTAGATTGTGTGGTAAAGTGAAATTCTTTACAAAAAAATAAATTTTTACATACAAATATATGGTTAAAAGTTATAAAATTTTGTTTTATTTTATAATGCACATTTGTTTATACAAGTGCTGCTATATATAATATGAAATTAAAATTATTATTAACTTTTATATTTTTTGTACTTTCAGTTGTACCAACTGTGTCTTCTTTAATCAAAAATAGTAATGATGAAACTAAAAAAATTTAATTTTTAAAATAATAACACATTTCCGGTACTTTAAAATAGCTTAAGAGTGAGTGAAAACGTGACATTCTTTACAAAAAAATACATTTTTACATACAATTATATGGTTAAAAGTTATTAAATAGTTTTTTTTTTATTATAACATGCACATTTGTTCACACAAGTGCTGGTATATATAATATGAAATTAAAATTAATAATAACTTTTATATGTTTTGTACTTGCAGTTGTACCAACTGTGTCTTTTTTACTCTAAAATAGTAATGATGGAACTAAAAAAATTAAATTTTTAAAATAATAACACATTTCTGTTACTTTAAATAGCTTAAGAGTGGGTGATAACGTGACATTCTATACAAAAAAATACATTATATTTTAAAATTATATGGTTAAAAGTTATTAAATAGTTTTTTTTTTATTATAACATGCTCATTTGTTCACACAAGTGCTGCTATATATAATATGAAATTAAAATTAATAATACCTTTTATATTTTTTAAACTTGCAGTTGTACTAACTGTGTCTCTTTTACACAAAAATTGTAGTGATAGAACTAAAAAATTAAAATTTTTAAAATAATAACACATTTCTGTTACTTTAAAATAGCTTAAGAGTGGGTGATAACGTGACATTCTATACAAAAAAATACATTTTTACATACAATTATATAACTAAAAGTTATTAAATAGCTTTTTTTTATTATAACATGCACATTTGTTCAAAAAAGTGCTGCTATATATAATATGAAATTAAAATTAATATTAACTTTTATATTTTTTGACCTTGCAGTTGTACTAACTGTGTCTTATTTACACAAAAGTTGTAGTAATGAAACTAAAAAAATTAAAATTTTAAAATATTAATACATTTCTGTTACTTTAAAATACATTTAGATTGGGTAATAAAGTGAAATTCTATACAAAAAAAAACATTTTTACATACAATTATATGGTTAAAAGTTATTAAATAGTTTTTATTTATTATAACTTGCACATTTGTTCACACAAGTGCTGCTATATAAAATGAATTTAAAATTAATAATAACTTTTATATTTTTTAAACTTGCAGTTGTACTAACTGTGTCTTTTTACTCAAAAATAGTAATGATGGAACTAAAAAAATAAAATTTTTAAAATAATAACACATTTCTGTTAATTTAAATAGCTTAAGAGTGGGTGATAACGTGACATTCTATACAAAAAAATACATTTTTACATACAATTATATGGTTAAAAGTTATTAAATAGTTTTTTGTTTATTATAACATGCACATTTGTTCACACAAGTGCTGCTATATATAATATGAAATTAAAATTAATAATACCTTTTATATTTTTTAAACTTGCAGTTGTACTAACTGTGTCTCTTTTACACAAAAATGTAGTGATAGAACTAAAAAAATAAAATTTTTAAAATAATAACACATTTCTGTTACTTTATAATAGCTTAAGAGTGGATGATAACGTGACATTCTATACAAAAAAATACATTTTTACATACATCAACATAGAAGTCATTAATGATGGTGTTTGCGGCATTTATATGTGCAATAATGGTGTCGTAACCTAGCTGTGTTAAACTTCTAATTGCAAGATATGCTGCAGATAATGTACCATAAGTTACAGTGTTTAACTGATATGCTAGTAACTTGTCGTCTGGATTATCTCTCCAAAGAATCTGTTGAAGGTTTCTTTGGGAGGGGTGCACCAGTACTTGTCGGTACATCATTGCTATATCTGCCACGACCACATATTCGTAATGGCGAAATCTAGTTAAAATGGTGAATAAATCGTTTTGAATGGTTGGCCTATTTGCTTGTAACGAATTAAGCGAAGTGTTTGTCGTACTTGACATGGAGCCATCGAAAACTACTCTCAATTTACTCGTAGTGCTGCTTGGTTTTAGTATAATGTGATGCGGTAAAAAATATGCAGGTTCAGATGAATTCTGAATAGGGTTAACAGTCATGTGAACTAATCGTATATATTCATGAATGAATGCAGAATACATAGATTTATATTGTTTATTTTTATCAAATTTTCTTTCCAATGAAAGAAATCGTTTGGTAGCTGCGGTTTTGGAATCCCCTAAAGCTGATGCGGGCAATTTTAATGGTAATGTAACTACGAATCTACGATCTGAGTCGCGAGTAGTAGTTTTGTTGTAATGATCTTGGCATGCTTGTTCTTCTATAGTTAAAGTGCTACATTCCTTAACAGACTCGATTTCCCAAAACTTGGAAATTTGAGTTTTCAAGGATGTGTGATAGCAATGCGCATGATTGTTGTTAGTAATAGATTTATATTTGGTTACTATCCAACCTAACGAAGTGTTTTGTAAATGCAATCGATTACTGTATAATTTTGTTTTGCCGACGCGTAATAGGTTCCAAAATATATCAGCTCCTAACAATAAATCCACAGATTGTGGTTTGTTAAAACTAGGATCTGCTAGTTTTATGCTATGCGGTATTGATAAATTGACAATGTCCAATGTGATGTGTGGAATTTTGTCGGTTATTTTGTCTATAAGCAGACAATTTACAAATATTTTGTAATTGTTGGTTGATGAATGTAAAGTGATTTTTGCTTGCTTGCTGATTTTAGTTTCGGAGTTACCAATTCCTGTTATTACTACATCCGAATTAGTAGTAGGAACGTTTAATTTACGTAATAAACCATTGGTAATGAAGCTTGTTTGACTACCATTATCCAGAAGCGCGCGAGCGACAATTGTTTTGCCGTTTTTGTCAGGAATGTTCACTAAAGCGGTTGATAGCATAGCTTAACTTTTCTGATTAACGTGCGCCGTGAGTGTGCTAGAAGTGGTAGCTTTAGGTATGGAATCATCTGATTCCTCAGTTTCAATGTGCAACAATGTATGATGCTTTTTTTTGCACGTAAAGCAACGATTATTTGAAGGACAGCTGCTAATATTGTGACCTTTGCGTAGGCAATTTAAGCACTGCTGTCTTCTTTGGATCTCATTGATCCGAGCCCTAACGTTGAGTTTTAAAAATTTGTGGCAATGTCTTATAATGTGATCTTTGTTACAAAAGGAACATTTGTCGCGTGGTGTTGTGAAAAAAGACTTGTGCGGTCTTGATTTATGAGTATAATTAGAATCACAACTATGTCCATCTAACTCGTGTGCCCGTTCGAGGATAAAAGAAAGCATTGAGTCAATTTCTTGATAATCCGTTTTAGAAATGTCGGAAGCTAACCAATGCTTCTTAGTTTCAGAGTCTAGTTTTTTTGAGATTAAAATTGCAACTATGTGGTTCCACCTGTTTTCCTCTGGAATAATATTTTCTAACGCCTTGACGTGTTTTCTGATTGAGGCTGCAGTAGCTCTTAACTTAGTACTACTCTCAGAGGTGATAGCAGGAATTTTTAAAAACGCATTTAAATGATAAGAAATCATTTTTCTTTTGTTGTCATAAGCTGTGACTAATAGATCCCAACATAATTGATAATTTGTGGGGTCTAATTGCACCGATGCGATGGTATCAAAAGCTTCACATTTTAATGATCGACGTAAAAGATGCAATTTTTTGAAACTAGAATATTTAACCTGATTATGGACTAGACTTTCAAATGTGGCCTTAAACTCATCCCATTGTTCTATATTGCCGGAAAAAGTTGGAATGTTGATGGATGATAAGTGCATATCTTCATCTGAAAATGCAGATGGTTTTGTGTCAGGGGTAGCTAATGTTTGATTAGCAATCGACTCGGAAGCTGAGATGATTTTATTGATAACATTTCCTAAACTGTTGTATTGTTTATAGAAATCATTATTTTCACTATCAATGCGGTCTATTTCAGGTTGATCCTCAGTTTGTTCATGCATTTGTGCATGAACTTTATTAATCGAAGCCATTAATGGCTGCCAATGTTTATAACAAATTTTTATGTCTTCCACATCGTAAGTGGATGGATCTGTTATATCAATGCCTTTAATTGTCTCGCTGCATTGTTTTAATGATAATTTAATACGATGTATTTTTGTATTTAAGATTTTTAAAGACATTGTGAATGTAACTTTAAAATAATCTCTAATGATATTTTAAATAAAATATTTAAAATGATTGAAAATTTATTATTATTATTGTAAATAATATAAGCGGTAATCTATTACGTATAGCACGTAAAAAGATCTCTGTGCAAAATACACAGATTGTTAACTTGGTTTGAAAAATGTATTCAAACGCTTAAGTAGGAATAATAATATTCGCTAAGTAATGCAATTGGCGTATGTGCTCTAATAGTCATAGTCCAGTAAACAAACGTTAGATGACCTAATGTAAGAGGCTATACAATGGAATAGAGTATTCGCTACCAATGCAATTAATGTGTGTGTGTGTGTGTTTGCTCTCGTGGTCATAGTCCAAGAAAAGAACGTTAGATGACCTGATAGAGAGGCTAGAAAGTGTTTAAAAAACACGTGTACGAGCGCTATAGTATTGTCATTGCTTAGTGCAGCGGTGATGACTTAACTAATGCGACAAGGAGTTATTAACTACTAAACAGAAAACCGAATAAAGTCGATGATTGCTCGAAAATTATCCTACAACAATGATACGAACTTATGATGGAAGTGAATCATTGATGGCCAAACACCTTGGTATAATGAAATAACGATTAAAACAGTAGTATATGTAAAAATTTGTAAAATATAAGATGCAAAAACCCAAAATAGAGGTAATAATGGGGATAGGATGGGAATTATATAAATGTTTAGGATTACCTTGACACCACTGGCGTGTAGTAGCTCTCGTTTCAAGACTGAATCCAGTATGGCTGCAACTGACTCGTGATTTCTGTGGTAATTGGCGCCAGAAAGTGAGATTTTTCTAGAATGTTCACCTTGCTTGATGAATCCTACGATGAGAATCCTTTTCAAAGATGACCAATGCGGCAATCCTTTTCGAATTTTATCCAAAATGGTGTGAATCCTCTTTGAAGATGCTTAATTGCTGGATATCTGCTCTCGAAGATGATCAAATTTTGTGAATCCTTTCTTCAAGATGGTCAAAATGGTGTATATCCGTTGATGAGAATCTTGCTTAAAGATGATCAAATGGATGGAATATTCTTTGAAGGATCAAAATGCTGAATATCCTAGCTCGTATCTGGCTCGAAGACGACCAAATGATTGTGAGTCTTCTTCGAAGGATCAAAATGCTAAATATCCTAGCTCGAAGGACCAAATGGTTTGGGGAGTTTGGACCTATGGAGATCTATAAGCATGCGGTTGGCTTATCTGCGATCTGTTAGCGGTATCCAAACCTCGGATTGCTCGATTGCATCCAATCCTTTGATAGCGTAGATTGCGCCAAAACACGTCGAAGGACCTTTTTGTTATTAATTACTTAATAACAATTTTTTATTTTACTTTAAAGTCAGAAAAGCAGCGAAACACTATTATTTTACAGAAAACATTTATTGTACAAATACACTTGACGAATTACAATGATTGATATTTAAATGAATCGCTATTCGTATCGATGCTACGTTGATGAAATTCACTATTAAAAAATATCTTTATAATATTAATTTTATTATATTCTGATTTAATGTTAATTATATTTAAGGATGTTTTGGTATGTTTACTGTTGAACGTTTCAGTTAATAATTTAATGTTAATTATAATTATATTGCAGGATGTTTAGCTATGTTTACTGTTGAACGTTTGAGTTAATAATGAATATTTTAATAGTGTCAGACCAGTACATCGATGCAAAAGGCGTTTGCCAAGACAGCTGGTTAACCTTGGAACCAGGCTAGTATGCTCTGATACACAATGCCAGTGTACCAAAGATAATGAATTTGTTAGTTTATTTAATAACAAAGCAAAGATAAAATATACAATATTTAAACAATAGAATTATTACAGAACTTAAAAAACTAAAAAATATAACAAATTAGATTCAAAATGAAATACATTAATGAAGGCAAAATATCTATATAAAAATATAGATTGTAAATGCGTTCATTAACAATTATTATTAACTTTTATATTTTTAAACTTGCAGTTGTACTAACTGTGTCTTTTTTACACAAAAATTGTAGTGATGGAACTAAAAAAATAAAATTTTTAAAATAATAACACATTTCTGTTACTTTAAAATAACTTAAGAGTGAGTGATAACGTGACATTCTATACAAAAAAAAACATTTTTACATACAATTATATGGTTAAAAGTTATTAAATTGTTTTTTTTTATTATAACATGCACACTTGTTCACACAAGTGCTGCTATATATAATATGAAATTAAAAGTAATAATAAATTTTATATTCTTTAAACTTGCAGTTGTACTAACTGTGTCTTTTTTACACAAAAATTGTAGTAATTAAACTAAAAAAATAAATATTTTAA
The DNA here is from genome assembly GCA_963678705.1 of Panorpa germanica. NCBI lineage: Eukaryota > Metazoa > Arthropoda > Insecta > Mecoptera > Panorpidae > Panorpa > Panorpa germanica. Next base: position 43,833 of record CAVMBN010000227.1, read on the forward strand.
AATAATAATACATTTCTGTTACTTTAAAATACATTTAGATTGTGTGGTAAAGTGAAATTCTATACAAAAAAATAAATTTTTACATACAAATATATGGTTAAAAGTTATAAAATTTTGTTTTATTTTATCATGCACATTTGTTTATACAAGTGCTGCTATATATAATATGAAATTAAAATTATTATTAACTTTTATATTTTTTGTACTTGCAGTTGTACCAACTGTGTCTTTTTTATTCAAAAATAGTAATGATGGAACTAAAAAAATTAAATTTTTAAAATAATAACACATTTCTGTTACTTTAAATAGCTTAAGAGTGGGTGATAACGTGACATTCTATACAAAAAAATACATTATATTTTAAAATTATATGGGTAAAAGTTATTAAATAGTTTTTTTTATTATAACATGCTCATTTGTTCACACAAGTGCTGCTATATATAATATGAAATTAAAATTAATAATACCTTTTATATTTTTTAAACTTGCAGTTGTACTAACTGTGTCTCTTTTACACAAAAATTGTAGTGATAGAACTAAAAAAATAAAATTTTTAAAATAATAACACATTTCTGTTACTTTAAAATAGCTTAAGAGTGGGTGATAACGTGACATTCTATACAAAAAAATACATTTTTACATACAATTATATGGTTAAAAGTTATAAAATTTTGTTATTATTTTATCATGCACATTTGTATACACAAGTGCTGCTATATGTAATATGAAATTAAAATTATTATTTACTTTTATATTTTTTGTACTTGCTGTTGTACCAACTGTGTCTTTTTTACTCAAAAATAGTAATAATGGAACTAAAAAAATAAAATTTTTATAATAACAACACATTTCTGTTACTTTAAAATAGCTTAAGAGTAGGTGATAACGTGACATTCTATACAAAAAAATACATTTTTACATACAATTATATAACTAAAAGTTATTAAATAGCTTTTTTTTATTATAACATGCACATTTGTTCACACAAGTGCTGCTATATATAATATGAAATTAAAATTAATATTAACTGTTATATTTTTTGAACTTGCAGTTGTACTAACTGTGTCTTATTTACACAAAAGTTGTAGTAATGAAACTAAAAAAATTAAAATTTTAAAATATTAATACATTTCTGTTACTTTAAAATACATTTAGATTGGTTAATAAAGTGAAATTCTATACAAAAAAATAACTTTTTACATACAAATATATGGTTAAAAGTTATTAAATAGTTTTTTTTTATTATAACTTGCACATTTGTTCACACAAGTGCTGCTATATATAATATGAATTTAAAATTAATAATAACTTTTATTTTTTTTAAACTTGCAGTTGTACTAACTGTGTCTCTTTTACACAAAAATTGTAGTGATGGAACTAAAAAAATAAAATTTTTAAAATAATATCACATTTCTGTTACTTTAAAATAGCTTAAGAGTGGGTAATAACGTAACATTCTATACAAAAAAATACATTTTTACATACAATTATATGGTTAAAAGTTATTAAATAGTTTTTTTTTTATTATAACATGCACATTTGTTCACACAAGTGCTGCTATATATAATATGAAATTAAAATTAATATTAACTGTTATATTTTTTGAACTTGCAGTTGTACTAACTGTGTCTTATTTACACAAAAGTTGTAGTAATGAAACTAAAAAAATTAAAATTTTAAAATATTAATACATTTCTGTTACTTTAAAATACATTTAGATTGGTTAATAAAGTGAAATTCTATACAAAAAAATAACTTTTTACATACAAATATATGGTTAAAAGTTATTAAATAGTTTTTTTTTATTATAACTTGCACATTTGTTCACACAAGTGCTGCTATATATAATATGAATTTAAAATTAATAATAACTTTTATTTTTTTTAAACTTGCAGTTGTACTAACTGTGTCTCTTTTACACAAAAATTGTAGTGATGGAACTAAAAAAATAAAATTTTTAAAATAATATCACATTTCTGTTACTTTAAAATAGCTTAAGAGTGGGTAATAACGTAACATTCTATACAAAAAAATACATTTTTACATACAATTATATGGTTAAAAGTTATTAAATAGTTTTTTTTTTATTATAACATGCACATTTGTTCACACAAGTGCTGCTATATATAATATGAAATTAAAATTAATAATAACTTTTATATTTTTTAAACTTGCAGTTGTACTAACTGTGTCTCTTTTACACAAAAATTGTAGATGGAACTAAAAAAATAAAATTTTTAAAATAATAACACATTTCTGTTACTTTAAAATAGCTTAAGAGTGGGTGATAACGTGACATTCTATACAAAAAAATACATTTTTATATACAATTATATAGTTGAAAGTTATTAAATAGTTTTTTTTTTATTATAACATGCACATTTGTTCACACAAGTGCTGCTATATATAATATGAAATTAAAATTAATAATAACTTTTATATTTTTTAAACTTGCAGTTGTACTAACTGTGTTTTTTTTACACAAAAATTGTAGTGATGAAATTAAAAAAATAAAATTTTTAAAATAATAACACATTTCTGTTACTTTAAAATAGCTTAAGAGTGGGTGATAACGTGACATTCTATACAAAAAAATACATTTTTACATACAATTATATGGTTAAAAGTTATTAAATAGTTTTTTTTTTTATTATAACATGCACATTTGTTCACACAAGTGCTGCTATATATAATATGAAATTAAAATTAATAATAACTTTTATATTTTTTAAACTTGCAGTTGTACTAACTGTGTCTTTTTTACTCAAAAATAGTGTTGATGGAACTAAAAAAATAAAATTTTTAAAATAATAACACATTTCTGTTACTTTAAAATAGCTTAAGAGTGGGTGATAGCGTGACATTCTATACAAAAAAATACATTTTTACATACAATTATATGGTTAAAAGTTATTAAATAGTTTTTTTTTTTATTATAACATGCACATTTGTTCAAACAAGTGCTGCTATATATAATATGAAATTAAAATAATAATAACTTTTATATTTTTTAAACTTGCAGTTGTACTAACTGTGTCTCTTTTACACAAAAATTGTAGTGATGCAACTAAAAAAATAAAATTTTTAAAATAATAACACATTTCTGTTACTTTAAAATAGCTTAAGAGTGGGTGATAACGTGACATTCTATACAAAAAAATACATTTTTACATACAATTATATGGTTAAAAGTTATTAAATAGTTTTTTTTTTATTATAACATGCACATTTGTTTACACAAGTGCTGCTATATATAATATGAAATTAAAATTAATAATAACTTTTATATTTTTTAAACTTGCAGTTGTACTAACTGTGTCTTTTTTACCCAAAAATAGTAATGAAGGAACTAAAAAAATAAAATTTTTACAATAATAACACATTTCTGTTACTTTAAAATAGCTTAAGAGTGGGTGATAACGTGACATTCTATACAACAAAATACATTTTTACATACAATTATATAGCTAAAAGTTATTAAATAGTTTTTTTTTTATTATAACATGCACATTTGTTCACACAAGTGCTGCTATATATAATATGAAATTAAAATTAATAATAACTTTAATATTTTTTGAACTTGCAGTTGTACTAACTGTGTCTCTTTTACACAAAAATTGTAGTGATGGAACTAAAAAAATTAAATTTTTAAAATAATAACACATTTCTGTTACTTTAAAATAGCTTAAGAGTGGGTGATAACGTGACATTCTATACAAAAAAATACATTTTTACATACAATTATATAGCTAAAAGTTATTAAATAGTTTTTTTTTTATTATAACATGCACATTTGTTCACACAAGTGCTGCTATATATATTATGAAATTAAAATTAATTATAACTTTTATATTTTTTAAACTTGCAGTTGTACTAACTGTGTCTTTTTTACTCAAAAATAGTAATGATGGAACTAAAAAAATAAAATTTTTAAAATAATAACACATTTCTGTTACTTTAAAATAGCTTAAGAGTGGGTGATAACGTGACATTATATACAAAAAAATACATTTTTACATACAATTATATGGTTAAAAGTTATTAAATAGTTTTTTTTTTAATATAACATGCACATTTGTTCACACAAGTGCTGCTATATATAATATGAAATTAATATTAATAATAACTTTAATATTTTTTAAACTTGCAGTTGTACTAACTGTGTCTGTTTTACACAAAAATTGTAGTGATGGAACTAAAAAAATAAAATTTTTAAAATAATAACACATTTCTGTTACTTTAAAATAGCTTAAGAGTGGGTGATAACGTGACATTCTATACAAAAAAAAACATTTTTACATACAATTATATGGTTAAAAGTTATTAAATAGTTTTTTTTTTATTATAACATGCACATTTGTTCACACAAGTGCTGCTATATATATTATGAAATTAAAATTAATAATAACTTTTATATTTTTTAAACTTGCAGTTGTACTAACTGTGTCTTTTTTACTCAAAAATAGTAATGATGGAACTAAAAAAATAAAATTTTTAAAATAATAACACATTTCTGTTACTTTAAAATAGCTTAAGAGTGGGTGATAACTTGACATTCTATACAAAAAAATATATTTTTACATACAATTATATGGTTAAAAGTTATTAAATAGTTTTTTTTTTATTATAACATGCACATTTGTTCACACAAGTGCTGCTATATATAATATGAAATTAAAATTAATAATAACTTTTATATTTTTTAAACTTGCAGTTGTACTAACTGTGTTTTTTTTACACAAAAATTGTAGTGATGAAATTAAAAAAATAAAATTTTTAAAATAATAACACATTTCTGTTACTTTAAAATAGCTTAAGAGTGGGTGATAACGTGACATTCTATACAAAAAAATACATTTTTACATACAATTATATGTTTAAAAGTTATTAAATAGTTTTTTTTTTATTATAACATGCACATTTGTTCACACAAGTGCTGCTATATATAATATGAAATTAAAATTAATAATAACTTTTATATTTTTTAAACTTGCAGTTGTACTAACTGTGTCTTTTTTACTCAAAAATAGTGTTGATGGAACTAAAAAAATAAAATTTTTAAAATAATAACACATTTCTGTTACTTTAAAATAGCTTAAGAGTGGGTGATAGCGTGACATTCTATACAAAAAAATACATTTTTACATACAATTATATGGTTAAAAGTTATTAAATAGTTTTTTTTTTTATTATAACATGCACATTTGTTCAAACAAGTGCTGCTATATATAATATTAAAATAAAATAATAATAACTTTTATATTTTTTAAACTTGCATTTGTACTAACTGTGTCTCTTTTACACAAAAATTGTAGTGATGCAACTAAAAAAATAAAATTTTTAAAATAATAACACATTTCTGTTACTTTAAAATAGCTTAAGAGTGGGTGATAACGTGACATTCTATACAAAAAAATACATTTTTACATACAATTATATGGTTAAAAGTTATTAAATAGTTTTTTTTTTATTATAACATGCACATTTGTTTACACAAGTGCTGCTATATATAATATGAAATTAAAATTAATAATAACTTTTATATTTTTTAAACTTGCAGTTGTACTAACTGTGTCTTTTTTACTCAAAAATAGTAATGAAGGAACTAAAAAAATAAAATTTTTACAATAATAACACATTTCTGTTACTTTAAAATAGCTTAAGAGTGGGTGATAACGTGACATTCTATACAACAAAATACATTTTTACATACAATTATATAGCTAAAAGTTATTAAATAGTTTTTTTTTTATTATAACATGCACATTTGTTCACACAAGTGCTGCTATATATAATATGAAATTAAAATTAATAACTTTTATATTTTTTAAACTTGCAGTTGTACTAACTGTGTCTCTTTTACACAAAAATTGTAGTGATGGAACTAAAAAAATAAAATTTTTAAAATAATAACACATTTCTGTTACTTTAAAATAGCTTAAGAGTGGGTGATAACGTGACATTCTATACAAAAAAATACATTTTTACATACAATTATATAGCTAAAAGTTATTAAATAGTTTTTTTTTTATTATAACATGCACATTTGTTCACACAAGTGCTGCTATATATATTATGAAATTAAAATTAATTATAACTTTTATATTTTTTAAACTTGCAGTTGTACTAACTGTGTCTTTTTTACTCAAAAATAGTAATGAAGGAACTAAAAAAATAAAATTTTTA
>CAVMBN010000228.1:0-120839 GCA_963678705.1 Panorpa germanica
ATGGTATTACAGGATCAATCTTCTAGATCTTCCATGCAAAGAACTATGTTATTGACGATGACGCGTTGTTGCAAAACTGTATCTACAGAAGTGGTGCAAGTGATATAAAGGACAATTCCTTTAGATTTAAAAATCACTCATGCACTTACTCAAGTACAAATTACGCTAGAACTGAAAAAATCAAATTTTGATGATTTAAAATTAATGCGACAAATTTCGAGGATTTAAAGTTAATGCGGCTGTAGAATAAAAGTCTGGAGACGATACCAAATATATTTCCAAAGAGATGAATGAAAATATGCATAAGCTCTGGCAAAACAGATGGGACTTAATACAAAAAGGAAGACCTACGTATTGGTTTACAAGGACGTTAATATTGCTTTGCAACACAAGTGGTTCCTATCTACTATGTGTGTGATCGGCTCCTGCTACTTTAGGTGAAAAAAATGATTAAAAGTGAGAAATTAATTATGGAAAAAAATTAAATAAATTATATGAATACTTTTTCAAACGAAAAGTATTTAAGTTTGTTTTAAATTTGTGTTAATTTACCTTAAACAAAGTGTTTTTACAAAAGATTGACAGTTGGAAACCAGTGTTAAAAACGAATTTTTCATTACGCGTACACGCGGTCTTATAAACATAACCTCAAATTTGTAACTTTGATGTTTGATATAAGACATTAATAAGTGCGATAGACAAAAAAAGTGATAATAATTAGGTTAGTGTTAGTGCTAAAACATCAAGTGGTTTAAAATTCAAGAAATCTGTAGAGATATATAAGGAAGACCTCATATAAACACTACAAATATACGGAAGACAAAAAGTTGCCGCCCACTATCAAGTAAGTCGAATAACATTAACTATAAATAATATTAAAACACAAGAATTAGTTTATATAAATGCGTGTTTTAAATAATAATGAGAGTGTATTAATTGTTATAAGTGATTAAGTGAACAATATATGCGGTTTTCTTGGAAATAGTGATTGATCCTTCATGAACATTCAATGGTGACAAACAAATGGTAAGTAAGTAGGCATAAGTACAAGTATGTATATAAGATATTTATAGAAATTCAGTGTGCCTTTGTTGATGTCCGGTGGCCAAGTGACCTTCAAAGAAATAGACCGGCAAAAACCTATAGGTACGTCTACTGCGCTATGGAGAACTATTTTCATTGTCGAACATTATTTTACAAACCGATTACCGTTCCATGAAAAGGCAACTATCTAAAGGTTGTCCTCAGCGATCTGTAATGGGGCCTGAGCTCTGGAACATGGTATTCGACGAGAACTGTGTTTCTCACTCGAAAGGTTGTGTAGACATATGTTTTGCCAACGATAATGTGATCCTTATCGGTGCAAATAGTACAGAAACCCTAGAAAGCCGTTCTTGACCTGCTATATATAAAATCTGTAGTTTCTTGAAGCTACAAAGCTACGAAACAAATACAGTAACAACGAATGATAAACTTGTAACACACCTTGCGCGTGTCACAAGGACGGAATGAAGCTTAAACTCGGCAACTATGCCGACACTATACAAGGGGGCATTTATGCTAATAGTTGTGTATTGTGTTTCGGCATGGTATTACAGGATTAATCTTCCAGATCTTCCATGCAAAGAACTATGTTATTGACGATGACGCGTTGTTGCAGAACTGTATCTACAGAAGTGGTGCAAGTGATATGGGGGACAATTCCTTTAGATTTAAAAATCACTCATGCACTTACTCAAGTACAAATTATGCTAGAACTAAAAAAATCAAATTTTGATGATTTAAAATTAATGCGACAAATTTTGAGGATTTAAAGTTAATGCGGCTGTAGGATAAAAGTCTGGAGACGATACTAAATATATTGCCAAAGAGATGAATGCATATATGCATAAGCTCTGGCAAGACAGATGGGACTTAATACAAAAAGGAAGACCTACGTATTGGTTTACAAGGACGTTAATATTGCTTTGCAACACAAGTGGTTCCTATCTACTATGTGTGTCATCGGCTCCTGCTACTTTAGGTGAAAAAAGTGATTAAAAGTAAGAAATTAATTATGGAAAAAAATTAAATAAATTATATGAATACTTTTTCAAACGAAAAGTATTTAAGTTTGTTTTAAATTTGTGTTAATTTACCCTATACAAAGTGTTTTTACAAAAGTTTGACAGTTGAAAACCAGTGTTAAAAACGAATTTTTCATTACGCGTAAACGCGGTCTTATAAACATAACCTCAAATTTGTAACTTTGATGTTTGATATAAGACATTAATAAGTGCGATAGACAAAAAAAGTGATAATAATTAGGTTAGTGTTAGTGCTAAAACATCAAGTGGTTTAAAATTCAAGAAATCTGTAGAGATATATAAGGAAGACCACATATAAACACTACAAATATACGGAAGACAAAAAGTTGCCGCCCACTATCAAGTAAGTCGAATAACATTAACTATAAATAATATTAAAACACAAGAATTAGTTTATATAAATTCGTGTTTTAAATAATAATGAGAGTGTATTAATTGTTATAAGTGATTAAGTGAACAATATATGCGGTTTTCTTGGAAATAGTGATTGATCGTTCATGAACATTCAATGGTGACAAACAAATGGTAAGTAAGTAGGCATAAGTACAAGTATGTATATAAGATATTTATAGAAATTCAGTGTGCCTTTGTTGATGCCCGGTGGCCAAGTGACCTTCAAAGAAATAGACCGGCAAAAACCTATAGGTACGTCTACTGCGCTATGGAGAACTATTTTCATTGTCGAACATTATTTTACAAACCGATTAACGTTCCATGAAAAGGCAACTATCTAAAGGTTGTCCTCAGCGATCTGTAATGGGGCCTGAGCTCTGGAACATGGTATTCGACGAGAACTGTGTTTCTCACTCGAAAGGTTGTGTAGACATATGTTTTGCCAACGATAATGTGATCCTTATCGGTGCAAATAGTACAGAAACCCTAGAAAGCCGTTCTTGACCTGCTATATATAAAATCTGTAGTTTCTTGAAGCTACAAAGCTACGAAACAAATACAGTAACAACGAATGATAAACTTGTAACACACCTTGCGCGTGTCACAAGGACGGAATGAAGCTTAAACTCGGCAACTATGCCGACACTATACAAGGGGGCATTTATGCTAATAGTTGTGTATTGTGTTTCGGCATGGTATTACAGGATTAATCTTCCAGATCTTCCATGCAAAGAACTATGTTATTGACGATGACGCGTTGTTGCAGAACTGTATCTACAGAAGTGGTGCAAGTGATATGGGGGACAATTCCTTTAGATTTAAAAATCACTCATGCACTTACTCAAGTACAAATTATGCTAGAACTGAAAAAATCAAATTTTGATGATTTAAAATTAATGCGACAAATTTTGAGGATTTAAAGTTAATGCGGCTGTAGGATAAAAGTCTGGAGACGATACTAAATATATTGCCAAAGAGATGAATGCATATATGCATAAGCTCTGGCAAGACAGATGGGACTTAATACAAAAAGGAAGACCTACGTATTGGTTTACAAGGACGTTAATATTGCTTTGCAACACAAGTGGTTCCTATCTACTATGTGTGTGATCGGCTCCTGCTACTTTAGGTGAAAAAAGTGATTAAAAGTAAGAAATTAATTATGGAAAAAAATTAAATAAATTATATGAATACTTTTTCAAACGAAAAGTATTTAAGTTTGTTTTAAATTTGTGTTAATTTACCCTATACAAAGTGTTTTTACAAAAGTTTGACAGTTGAAAACCAGTGTTAAAAACGAATTTTTCATTACGCGTAAACGCGGTCTTATAAACATAACCTCAAATTTGTAACTTTGATGTTTGATATAAGACATTAATAAGTGCGATAGACAAAAAAAGTGATAATAATTAGGTTAGTGTTAGTGCTAAAACATCAAGTGGTTTAAAATTCAAGAAATCTGTAGAGATATATAAGGAAGACCACATATAAACACTACAAATATACGGAAGACAAAAAGTTGCCGCCCACTATCAAGTAAGTCGAATAACATTAACTATAAATAATATTAAAACACAAGAATTAGTTTATATAAATTCGTGTTTTAAATAATAATGAGAGTGTATTAATTGTTATAAGTGATTAAGTAAACAATATATGCGGTTTTCTTGGAAATAGTGATTGATCGTTCATGAACATTCAATGGTGACAAACAAATGGTAAGTAAGTAGGCATAAGTACAAGTATGTATATAAGATATTTATAGAAATTCAGTGTGCCTTTGTTGATGCCCGGTGGCCAAGTGACCTTCAAAGAAATAGACCGGCAAAAACCTATAGGTACGTCTACTGCGCTATGGAGAACTATTTTCATTGTCGAACATTATTTTACAAACCGATTAACGTTCCATGAAAAGGCAACTATCTAAAGGTTGTCCTCAGCGATCTGTAATGGGGCCTGAGCTCTGGAACATGGTATTCGACGAGAACTGTGTTTCTCACTCGAAAGGTTGTGTAGACATATGTTTTGCCAACGATATTGTGATTCTTATCGGTGCAAATAGTACAGAAACCCTAGAAAGCCGTTCTCGACCTGCTATATATAAAATCTGTAGTTTCTTGAAGCTACAAAGCTACGAAACAAATACAGTAACAACGAATGATAAACTTGTAACACACCTTGCGCGTGTCACAAGGACGGAATGAAGCTTAAACTCGGCAACTATGCCGACACTATACAAGGGGGCATTTATGCTAATAGTTGTGTATTGTGCTTCGGCATGGTATTACAGGATCAATCTTCTAGATCTTCCATGCAAAGAACTATGTTATTGACGATGACGCGTTGTTGCAAAACTGTATCTACAGAAGTGGTGCAAGTGATATAAAGGACAATTCCTTTAGATTTAAAAATCACTCATGCACTTACTCAAGTACAAATTACGCTAGAACTGAAAAAATCAAATTTTGATGATTTAAAATTAATGCGACAAATTTCGAGGATTTAAAGTTAATGCGGCTGTAGGATAAAAGTCTGGAGACGATACCAAATATATTTCCAAAGAGATGAATGAAAATATGCATAAGCTCTGGCAAAACAGATGGGACTTAATACAAAAAGGAAGACCTACGTATTGGTTTACAAGGACGTTAATATTGCTTTGCAACACAAGTGGTTCCTATCTACTATGTGTGTGATCGGCTCCTGCTACTTTAGGTGAAAAAAATGATTAAAAGTGAGAAATTAATTATGGAAAAAAATTAAATAAATTATATGAATACTTTTTCAAACGAAAAGTATTTAAGTTTGTTTTAAATTTGTGTTAATTTACCCTATACAAAGTGTTTTTACAAAAGTTTGACAGTTGAAAACCAGTGTTAAAAACGAATTTTTCATTACGCGTAAACGCGGTCTTATAAACATAACCTCAAATTTGTAACTTTGATGTTTGATATAAGACATTAATAAGTGCGATAGACAAAAAAAGTGATAATAATTAGGTTAGTGTTAGTGCTAAAACATCAAGTGGTTTAAAATTCAAGAAATCTGTAGAGATATATAAGGAAGACCACATATAAACACTACAAATATACGGAAGACAAAAAGTTGCCGCCCACTATCAAGTAAGTCGAATAACATTAACTATAAATAATATTAAAACACAAGAATTAGTTTATATAAATTCGTGTTTTAAATAATAATGAGAGTGTATTAATTGTTATAAGTGATTAAGTGAACAATATATGCGGTTTTCTTGGAAATAGTGATTGATCGTTCATGAACATTCAATGGTGACAAACAAATGGTAAGTAAGTAGGCATAAAAACAAGTATGTATATAAGATATTTATAGAAATTCAGTGTGCCTTTGTTGATGTCCGGTGGCCAAGTGACCTTCAAAGAAATAGACCGGCAAAAACCTATAGGTACGTCTACTGCGCTATGGAGAACTATTTTCATTGTCGAACATTATTTTACAAACCGATTAACGTTCCATGAAAAGGCAACTATCTAAAGGTTGTCCTCAGCGATCTGTAATGGTTCCTGAGCTCTGGAACATGGTATTCGACGAGAACTGTGTTTCTCACTCGAAAGGTTGTGTAGACATATGTTTTGCCAACGATAATGTGATCCTTATCGGTGCAAATAGTACAGAAACCCTAGAAAGCCGTTCTCGACCTGCTATATATAAAATCTGTAGTTTCTTGAAGCTACAAAGCTACGAAACAAATACAGTAACAACGAATGATAAACTTGTAACACACCTTGCGCGTGTCACAAGGACGGAATGAAGCTTAAACTCGGCAACTATGCCGACACTATACAAGGGTGCATTTATGCTAATAGTTGTGTATTGTGCTTCGGCATGGTATTACAGGATCAATCTTCTAGATCTTCCATGCAAAGAACTATGTTATTGACGATGACGCGTTGTTGCAAAACTGTATCTACAGAAGTGGTGCAAGTGATATAAAGGACAATTCCTTTAGATTTAAAAATCACTCATGCACTTACTCAAGTACAAATTACTCTAGAACTGAAAAAATCAAATTTTGATGATTTAAAATTAATGCGACAAATTTCGAGGATTTAAAGTTATTGCGGCTGTAGGATAAAAGTCTGGAGACGATACCAAATATATTTCCAAAGAGATGAATGAAAATATGCATAAGCTCTGGCAAAACAGATGGGACTTAATACAAAAAGGAAGACCTACGTATTGGTTTACAAGGACGTTAATATTGCTTTGCAACACAAGTGGTTCCTATCTACTATGTGTGTGATCGGCTCCTGCTACTTTAGGTGAAAAAAATGATTAAAAGTGAGAAATTAATTATGGAAAAAAATTAAATAAATTATATGAATACTTTTTCAAACGAAAAGTATTTAAGTTTGTTTTAAATTTGTGTTAATTTACCTTAAACAAAGTGTTTTTACAAAAGATTGACAGTTGGAAACCAGTGTTAAAAACGAATTTTTCATTACGCGTACACGCGGTCTTATAAACATAACCTCAAATTTGTAACTTTGATGTTTGATATAAGACATTAATAAGTGCGATAGACAAAAAAAGTAATAATAATTAGGTTAGTGTTAGTGCTAAAACATCAAGTGGTTTAAAATTCAAGAAATCTGTAGAGATATATAAGGAAGACCTCATATAAACACTACAAATATACGGAAGACAAAAAGTTGCCGCCCACTATCAAGTAAGTCGAATAACATTAACTATAAATAATATTAAAACACAAGAATTAGTTTATATAAATGCGTGTTTTAAATAATAATGAGAGTGTATTAATTGTTATAAGTGATTAAGTGAACAATATATGCGGTTTTCTTGGAAATAGTAATTGATCCTTCATGAACATTCAATGGTGACAAACAAATGGTAAGTAAGTAGGCATAAGTACAAGTATGTATATAAGATATTTATAGAAATTCAGTGTGCCTTTGTTGATGTCCGGTGGCCAAGTGACCTTCAAAGAAATAGACCGGCAAAAACCTATAGGTACGTCTACTGCGCTATGGAGAACTATTTTCATTGTCGAACATTATTTTACAAACCGATTAACGTTCCATGAAAAGGCAACTATCTAAAGGTTGTCCTCAGCGATCTGTAATGGGGCCTGAGCTCTGGAACATGGTATTCGACGAGAACTGTGTTTCTCACTCGAAAGGTTGTGTAGACATATGTTTTGCCAACGATAATGTGATCCTTATCGGTGCAAATAGTACAGAAACCCTAGAAAGCCGTTCTCGACCTGCTATATATAAAATCTGTAGTTTCTTGAAGCTACAAAGCTACGAAACAAATACAGTAACAACGAATGATAAACTTGTAACACACCTTGCGCGTGTCACAAGGACGGAATGAAGCTTAAACTCGGCAACTATGCCGACACTATACAAGGGGGCATTTATGCTAATAGTTGTGTATTGTGTTTCGGCATGGTATTACAGGATTAATCTTCCAGATCTTCCATGCAAAGAACTATGTTATTGACGATGACGCGTTGTTGCAGAACTGTATCTACAGAAGTGGTGCAAGTGATATGGGGGACAATTCCTTTAGATTTAAAAATCACTCATGCACTTACTTAAGTACAAATTATGCTAGAACTGAAAAAATCAAATTTTGATGATTTAAAATTAATGCGACAAATTTCGAGGATTTAAAGTTAATGCGGCTGTAGGATAAAAGTCTGGAGACGATACCAAATATATTGCCAAAGAGATTAATGCATATATGCATAAGCTCTGGCAAGACAGATGGGACTTAATACAAAAAGGAAGACCTACGTATTGGTTTACAAGGACGTTAATATTGCTTTGCAACACAAGTGGTTCCTATCTACTATGTGTGTGATCGGCTCCTGCTACTTTAGGTGAAAAAAGTGATTAAAAGTGAGAAATTAATTATAGAAAAAAATTAAATAAATTATATGAATACTTTTTCAAACGAAAAGTATTTAAGTTTGTTTTAAATTTGTGTTAATTTACCCTATACAAAGTGTTTTTACAAAAGTTTGACAGTTGAAAACCAGTGTTAAAAACGAATTTTTCATTACGCGTAAACGCGGTCTTATAAACATAACCTCAAATTTGTAACTTTGATGTTTGATATAAGACATTAATAAGTGCGATAAACAAAAAAAGTGATAATAATTAGGTTAGTGTTAGTGCTAAAACATCAAGTGGTTTAAAATTCAAGAAATCTGTAGAGATATATAAGGAAGACCTCATATAAACACTACAAATATACGGAAGACAAAAAGTTGCCGCCCACTATCAAGTAAGTCGAATAACATTAACTATAAATAATATTAAAACACAAGAATTAGTTTATATAAATTCGTGTTTTAAATAATAATGAGAGTGTATTAATTGTTATAAGTGATTAAGTGAACAATATATGCGGTTTTCTTGGAAATAGTGATTGATCGTTCATGAACATTCAATGGTGACAAACAAATGGTAAGTAAGTAGGCATAAGTACAAGTATGTATATAAGATATTTATAGAAATTCAGTGTGCCTTTGTTGATGCCCGGTGGCCAAGTGACCTTCAAAGAAATAGACCGGCAAAAACCTATAGGTACGTCTACTGCGCTATGGAGAACTATTTTCATTGTCGAACATTATTTTACAAACCGATTAACGTTCCATGAAAAGGCAACTATCTAAAGGTTGTCCTCAGCGATCTGTAATGGGGCCTGAGCTCTGGAACATGGCATTCGACGAGAACTGTGTTTCTCACTCGAAAGGTTGTGTAGACATATGTTTTGCCAACGATAATGTGATCCTTATCGGTGCAAATAGTACAGAAACCCTAGAAAGCCGTTCTCGACCTGCTATATATAAAATCTGTAGTTTCTTGAAGCTACAAAGCTACGAAACAAATACAGTAACAACGAATGATAAACTTGTAACACACCTTGCGCGTGTCACAAGGACGGAATGAAGCTTAAACTCGGCAACTATGCCGACACTATACAAGGGGGCATTTATGCTAATAGTTGTGTATTGTGTTTCGGCATGGTATTACAGGATTAATCTTCCAGATCTTCCATGCAAAGAACTATGTTATTGACGATGACGCGTTGTTGCAGAACTGTATCTACAGAAGTGGTGCAAGTGATATGGGGGACAATTCCTTTAGATTTAAAAATCACTCATGCACTTACTCAAGTACAAATTATGCTAGAACTGAAAAAATCAAATTTTGATGATTTAAAATTAATGCGACAAATTTCGAGGATTTAAAGTTAATGCGGCTGTAGGATAAAAGTCTGGAGACGATACCAAATATATTGCCAAAGAGATGAATGCATATATGCATAAGCTCTGGCAAGACAGATGGGACTTAATACAAAAAGGAAGACCTACGTATTGGTTTACAAGGACGTTAATATTGCTTTGCAACACAAGTGGTTCCTATCTACTATGTGTGTGATCGGCTCCTGCTACTTTAGGTGAAAAAAGTGATTAAAAGTGAGAAATTAATTATGGAAAAAAATTAAATAAATTATATGAATAGTTTTTCAAACGAAAAGTATTTAAGTTTGTTTTAAATTTGTGTTAATTTACCCTAAACAAAGTGTTTTTACAAAAGATTGACAGTTGGAAACCAGTGTTAAAAACGAATTTTTCATTACGCGTACACGCGGTCTTATAAACATAACCTTAAATTTGTAACTTTTATGTTTGATATAAGACATTAATAAGTGCGATAGACAAAAAAAGTGATAATAATTAGGTTAGTGTTAGTGCTAAAACATCAAGTGGTTTAAAATTCAAGAAATCTGTAGAGATATATAAGGAAGACCTCATATAAACACTACAAATATACGGAAGACAAAAAGTTGCCGTCCTCTATCAAGTAAGTCGAATAACATTAACTATAAATAATATTAAAACACAAGAATTAGTTTATATAAATGCGTGTTTTAAATAATAATGAGTGTGTATTAATTGTTATAAGTGATTAAGTGAACAATATATGCGGTTTTCTTGGAAATAGTGATTGATCGTTCATGAACATTCAATGGTAACAAACAAATGGTAAGTAAGTAGGCATAAGTACAAGTATGTATATGAGATATTTATAGAAATTCAGTGTGCCTTTGTTGATGCCCGGTGGCCAAGTGACCTTCAAAGAATTAGACCGGCAAAAACCTATAGGTACGTCTACTGCGCTATGGAGAACTATTTTCATTGTCAAACATTATTTTACAAACCGATTACCGTTCCATGAAAAGGCAACTATCTAAAGGTTGTCCTCAGCGATCTGTAATGGGGCCTGAGCTCTGGAACATGGTATTCGACGAGAACTGTGTTTCCCACTCGAAAGGTTGTGTAGACATATGTTTTGCCAACGATAATGTGATCCTTATTGGTGCAAATAGTACAGAAACCCTAGAAAGCCGTTCTCGACCTGCTATATATAAAATCTGTAGTTTCTTGAAGCTACAAAGCTACGAAACAAATACAGTAACAACGAATGATAAACTTGTAACACACCTTGCGCGTGTCACAAGGACGGAATGAAGCTTAAACTCGGCAACTATGCCGACACTATACAAGGGGGCATTTATGCTAATAGTTGTGTATTGTGCTTCGGCATGGTATTACAGGATCAATCTTCTAGATCTTCCATGCAAAGAACTATGTTATTGACGATGACGCGTTGTTGCAGAACTGTATCTACAGAAGTGGTGCAAATGATATTGGGGACAATTCCTTTAGATTTAAAAATCACTCATGCACTTACTCAAGTACAAATTACGCTAGAACTGAAAAAATCAAATTTTGATGATTTAAAATTAATGCGACAAATTTCGAGGATTTAAATTTAATGCGGCTGTAGGATAAAAGTCTGGAGACGATACCAAATATATTGCCAAAGAGATGAATGCAGATATGCATAAGCTCTGGCAAGACAGATGGGACTTAATACAAAAAGGAAGACCTACGTATTGGTTTACAAGGACGTTAATATTGCTTTGCAACACAAGTGGTTCCTATCTACTATGTGTGTGATCGGCTCCTGCAACTTTAGGTGGAAAAAGTGATTAAAAGTGAGAAATTAATTATGGAAAAAAATTAAATAAATTATATGAATACTTTTTCAAACGAAAAGTATTTAAGTTTGTTTTAAATTTGTGTTAATTTACCCTAAACAAAGTGTTTTTACAAAAGTTAGACAGTTGGAAACCAGTGTTAAAAACGAATTTTTCTTTACGCGTACACGCGGTCTTATGAACATAACCTCAAATTTGTAACTTTGATGTTTGATATAAGACATTAATAAGTGCGATAGACAAAAAAAGTGATAATAATTAGGTTAGTGTTAGTGCTAAAACATCAAGTGGTTTAAAATTCAAGAAATCTGTAGAGATATATAAGGAAGACCTCATATAAACACTACAAATATACGGAAGACAAAAAGTTGCCGCCCACTATCAAGTAAGTCGAATAACATTAACTATAAATAATATTAAAACACAAGAATTAGTTTATATAAATTCGTGTTTTAAATAATAATGAGAGTGTATTAATTGTTATAAGTGATTAAGTGAACAATATATGCGGTTTTCTTGGAAATAGTGATTGATCGTTCATGAACATTCAATGGTGACAAACAAATGGTAAGTAAGTAGGCATAAGTACAAGTATGTATATAAGATATTTATAGAAATTCAGTGTGCCTTTGTTGATGTCCGGTGGCCAAGTGACCTTCAAAGAAATAGACCGGCAAAAACCTATAGGTACGTCTACTGCGCTATGGAGAACTATTTTCATTGTCGAACATTATTTTACAAACCGATTAACGTTCCATGAAAAGGCAACTATCTAAAGGTTGTCCTCAGCGATCTGTAATGGGGCCTGAGCTCTGGAACATGGCATTCGACGAGAACTGTGTTTCTCACTCGAAAGGTTGTGTAGACATATGTTTTGCCAACGATAATGTGATCCTTATCGGTGCAAATAGTACAGAAACCCTAGAAAGCCGTTCTCGACCTGCTATATATAAAATCTGTAGTTTCTTGAAGCTACAAAGCTACGAAACAAATACAGTAACAACGAATGATAAACTTGTAACACACCTTGCGCGTGTCACAAGGACGGAATGAAGCTTAAACTCGGCAACTATGCCGACACTATACAAGGGGGCATTTATGCTAATAGTTGTGTATTGTGTTTCGGCATGGTATTACAGGATTAATCTTCCAGATCTTCCATGCAAAGAACTATGTTATTGACGATGACGCGTTGTTGCAGAACTGTATCTACAGAAGTGGTGCAAGTGATATGGGGGACAATTCCTTTAGATTTAAAAATCACTCATGCACTTACTCAAGTACAAATTATGCTAGAACTGAAAAAATCAAATTTTGATGATTTAAAATTAATGCGACAAATTTCGAGGATTTAAAGTTAATGCGGCTGTAGGATAAAAGTCTGGAGACGATACCAAATATATTGCCAAAGAGATGAATGCATATATGCATAAGCTCTGGCAAGACAGATGGGACTTAATACAAAAAGGAAGACCTACGTATTGGTTTACAAGGACGTTAATATTGCTTTGCAACACAAGTGGTTCCTATCTACTATGTGTGTGATCGGCTCCTGCTACTTTAGGTGAAAAAAGTGATTAAAAGTGAGAAATTAATTATGGAAAAAAATTAAATAAATTATATGAATAGTTTTTCAAACGAAAAGTATTTAAGTTTGTTTTAAATTTGTGTTAATTTACCCTAAACAAAGTGTTTTTACAAAAGATTGACAGTTGGAAACCAGTGTTAAAAACGAATTTTTCATTACGCGTACACGCGGTCTTATAAACATAACCTTAAATTTGTAACTTTTATGTTTGATATAAGACATTAATAAGTGCGATAGACAAAAAAAGTGATAATAATTAGGTTAGTGTTAGTGCTAAAACATCAAGTGGTTTAAAATTCAAGAAATCTGTAGAGATATATAAGGAAGACCTCATATAAACACTACAAATATACGGAAGACAAAAAGTTGCCGTCCTCTATCAAGTAAGTCGAATAACATTAACTATAAATAATATTAAAACACAAGAATTAGTTTATATAAATGCGTGTTTTAAATAATAATGAGTGTGTATTAATTGTTATAAGTGATTAAGTGAACAATATATGCGGTTTTCTTGGAAATAGTGATTGATCGTTCATGAACATTCAATGGTAACAAACAAATGGTAAGTAAGTAGGCATAAGTACAAGTATGTATATGAGATATTTATAGAAATTCAGTGTGCCTTTGTTGATGCCCGGTGGCCAAGTGACCTTTAAAGAATTAGACCGGCAAAAACCTATAGGTACGTCTACTGCGCTATGGAGAACTATTTTCATTGTCAAACATTATTTTACAAACCGATTACCGTTCCATGAAAAGGCAACTATCTAAAGGTTGTCCTCAGCGATCTGTAATGGGGCCTGAGCTCTGGAACATGGTATTCGACGAGAACTGTGTTTCCCACTCGAAAGGTTGTGTAGACATATGTTTTGCCAACGATAATGTGATCCTTATTGGTGCAAATAGTACAGAAACCCTAGAAAGCCGTTCTCGACCTGCTATATATAAAATCTGTAGTTTCTTGAAGCTACAAAGCTACGAAACAAATACAGTAACAACGAATGATAAACTTGTAACACACCTTGCGCGTGTCACAAGGACGGAATGAAGCTTAAACTCGGCAACTATGCCGACACTATACAAGGGGGCATTTATGCTAATAGTTGTGTATTGTGCTTCGGCATGGTATTACAGGATCAATCTTCTAGATCTTCCATGCAAAGAACTATGTTATTGACGATGACGCGTTGTTGCAGAACTGTATCTACAGAAGTGGTGCAAATGATATTGGGGACAATTCCTTTAGATTTAAAAATCACTCATGCACTTACTCAAGTACAAATTACGCTAGAACTGAAAAAATCAAATTTTGATGATTTAAAATTAATGCGACAAATTTCGAGGATTTAAAGTTAATGCGGCTGTAGGATAAAAGTCTGGAGACGATACCAAATATATTGCCAAAGAGATGAATGCATATATGCATAAGCTCTGGCAAAACAGATGGGACTTCATACAAAAAGGAAGACCTACGTATTGGTTTACAAGGACGTTAATATTGCTTTGCAACACAAGTGGTTCCTATCTACTATGTGTGTGATCGGCTCCTGCTACTTTAGGTGAAAAAAATGATTAAAAGTGAGAAATTAATTATGGATAAAAATTAAATAAATTATATTAATACTTTTTCAAACGAAAAGTATTTAAGTTTGTTTTAAATTTGTGTTAATTTACCCTTAACAAAGTGTTTTTACAAAAGATTGACAGTTGGAAACCAGTGTTAAAAACGAATTTTTCATTAAGCGTACACGCGGTCTTATAGACATAACCTTAAATTTGTAACTTTTATGTTTGATATAAGACATTAATAAGTGCGATAGACAAAAAAAGTGATAATAATTAGGTTAGTGTTAGTGCTAAAACATCAAGTGGTTTAAAATTCAAGAAATCTGTAGAGATATATAAGGAAGACCTCATATAAACACTACAAATATACGGAAGACAAAAAGTTGCCGCCCACTATCAAGTAAGTCGAATAACATTAACTATAAATAATATTAAAACACAAGAATTAGTTTATATAAATGCGTGTTTTAAATAATAATGAGAGTGTATTAATTGTTATAAGTGATTAAGTGAACAATATATGCGGTTTTCTTGGAAATAGTAATTGATCGTTCATGAACATTCAAAGGTAACAAACAAATGGTAAGTAAGTAGGCATAAGTACAAGTATGTATATAAGATATTTATAGAAATTCAGTGTGCCTTTGTTAATGTCCGGTGGCCAAGTGACCTTCAAAGAATTAGACCGGCAAAAACCTATAGGTACGTCTACTGCGCTATGGAGAACTATTTTCATTGTCGAACATTATTTTACAAACCGATTACCGTTCCATGAAAAGGCAACTATCTAAAGGTTGTCCTCAGCGATCTGTAATGGGGCCTGAGCTCGGGAACATGGTATTCGACGAGAACTGTGTTTCTCACTCGAAAGGTTGTGTAGACATATGTTTTGCCAACGATAATGTGATCCTTATCGGTGCAAATAGTACAGAAACCCTAGAAAGCCGTTCTCGACCTGCTATATATAAATTCTGTAGTTTCTTGAAGCTACAAAGCTACGAAACAAATACAGTAACAACGAATGATAAACTTGTAACACACCTTGCGCGTGTCACAAGGACGGAATGAAGCTTAAACTCGGCAACTATGCCAACACTATACAAGGGGCAATTATGCTAATAGTTGTGTATTGTGCTTTGGCATGGTATTACAGGATCAATCTTCCAGATCTTCCATGCAAAGAACTATGTTATTGACGATGACGCGTTGTTGCAGAACTGTATCTACAGAAGTGGTGCAAGTGATATTGGGGACAATTCCTTTAGATTTAAAAATCACTCATGCACTTACTCAAGTACAAATTACGCTAGAACTGAAAAAATCAAATTTTGATGATTTAAAATTAATGCGACAAATTTCGAGGATTTAAATTTAATGCGGCTGTAGGATAAAAGTCTGGAGACGATACCAAATATATTGCCAAAGAGATGAATGCAGATATGCATAAGCTCTGGCAAGACAGATGGGACTTAATACAAAAAGGAAGACCTACGTATTGGTTAACAAGGACGTTAATATTGCTTTGCAACACAAGTGGTTCCTATCTACTATGTGTGTGATCGGCTCCTGCAACTTTAGGTGGAAAAAGTGATTAAAAGTGAGAAATTAATTATGGAAAAAAATTAAATAAATTATATGAATACTTTTTCAAACGAAAAGTATTTAAGTTTGTTTTAAATTTGTGTTAATTTACCCTAAACAAAGTGTTTTTACAAAAGTTAGACAGTTGGAAACCAGTGTTAAAAACGAATTTTTCTTTACGCGTACACGCGGTCTTATGAACATAACCTCAAATTTGTAACTTTGATGTTTGATATAAGACATTAATAAGTGCGATAGACAAAAAAAGTGATAATAATTAGGTTAGTGTTAGTGCTAAAACATCAAGTGGTTTAAAATTTAAGAAATCTGTAGAGATATATAAGGAAGACCTCATATAAACACTACAAATATACGGAAGACAAAAGGTTGCCGCCCACTATCAAGTAAGTCGAATAACATTAACTATAAATAATATTAAAACACAAGAATTAGTTTATATAAATGCGTGTTTTAAATAATAATGAGAGTGTATTAAATGTTATAAGTGATTAAGTGAACAATATATGCGGTTTTCTTGGAAATAGTGATTGATCGTTCATAAACATTCAATGGTAACAAACAAATGGTAAGTAAGTAGGCATAAGTACAAGTATGTATATGACATAGTTATAGAAATTCAGTGTGCCTTTGTTGATGTCCGGTGGTTAAGTGACCTTCAAAGAATTAGACCGGCAAAAACCTATAGGTACGTCTACTGCGCTATGGAGAACTATTTTCATTGTCAAACATTATTTTACAAACCGATTACCGTTCCATGAAAAGGCAACTATCTAAAGGTTGTCCTCAGCGATCTGTAATGGGGCCTGAGCTCTAGAACATGGTATTCGACGAGAACTGTGTTTCTCACTCGAAAGGTTGTGTAGACATATGTTTTGCCAACGATAATGTAATCTTATCGGTGCAAATAGTACAGAAACCCTAGAAAGCCGTTCTCGACCTGCTATATATAAAATCTGTAGTTTCTTGAAGCTACAAAGCTACGAAACAAATACAGTAACAACGAATGATAAACTTGTAACACACCTTGCGCGTGTCACGAGGACGAAATGAAGCTTAAACTCGGCAACTATGCCGACACTATACAAGGGGGCATTTATGCTAATAGTTGTGTATTGTGCTTCGGCATGGTATTACAGGATCAATCTTCCAGATCTTCCATGCAAAGAACTATGTTATTGACGATGACGCGTTGTTGCAGAACTGTATCTACAGAAGTGGTGCAAGTGATATTAGAGACAATTCCTTTAGATTTAAAAATCACTCATGCACTTACTCAAGTACAAATTACGCTAGAACTGAAAAAATCAAATTTTGATGATTTAAAATTAATGCGACAACTTCGAGGATTTAAAGGTAATGCGGCTGTAGGATAAAAGTCTGGAGACGATACCAAATATATTGCCAAAGAGATGAATGCATATATGCATAAGCTCTGGCAAGACAGATGGGACTTAATACAAAAAGGAAGACCTACGTATTGGTTTACAAGGACGTTAATATTGCTTTGCAACACAAGTGGTTCCTATCTACTATGTGTGTGATCGGCTCCTGCTACTTTAGGTAAAAAAAGTGATTAAAAGTGAGAAAATAATTATGGAAAAAAATTAAATAAATTATATGAATACTTTTTCAAACGAAAAGTATTTAAGTTTGTTTTAAATTTGTGTTAATTTACCCTAAACAAAGTGTTTTTACAAAAGTTTGACAGTTGGAAACCAGTGTTAAAAACGAATTTTTCATTACGCGTACACGCGGTCTTATAAACATAACCTCAAATTTGTAACTTTGATGTTTGATATAAGACATTAATAAGTGCGATAGACAAAAAAAGTGATAATAATTAGGTTAGTGTTAGTGCTAAAACATCAAATGGTTTAAAATTCAAGAAATCTGTAGAGATATATAAGGAAGACATCATATAAACACTACAAATATACGGAAGACAAAAGGTTGCCGCCCACTATAAAGTAAGTCGAATAACATTAACTATAAATAATATTAAAACACAAGAATTAGTTTATATAAATGCGTGTTTTAAATAATAATGAGAGTGTATTAATTGTTATAAGTGATTAAGTGAAGAGTATATGCGGTATTCTTGGAAATAGTGATTGATCGTTCATGAACATTCAATGGTAACAAACAAATGGTAAGTAAGTAGGCATAAGTACAAGTATGTATATAAGATATTTATAGAAATTCAGTGTGCCTTTGTTAATGTCCGGTGGCCAAGTGACCTTCAAAGAATTAGACCGGCAAAAACCTATAGGTACGTCTACTGCGCTATGGAGAACTATTTTCATTGTCAAACATTATTTTACAAACCGATTACCGTTCCATGAAAAGGCAACTATCTAAAGGTTGTCCTCAGCGATCTGTAATGGGGCCTGAGCTCGGGAACATGGTATTCGACGAGAACTGTGTTTCTCACTCGAAAGGTTGTGTAGACATATGTTTTGCCAACGATAATGTGATCCTTATCGGTGCAAATAGTACAGAAACCCTAGAAAGCCGTTCTCGACCTGCTATATATAAATTCTGTAGTTTCTTGAAGCTACAAAGCTACGAAACAAATACAGTAACAACGAATGATAAACTTGTAACACACCTTGCGCGTGTCACAAGGACGGAATGAAGCTTAAACTCGGCAACTATGCCGACACTATACAAGGGGCAATTATGCTAATAGTTGTGTATTGTGCTTTGGCATGGTATTACAGGATCAATCTTCCAGATCTTCCATGCAAAGAACTATGTTATTGACGATGACGCGTTGTTGCAGAACTGTATCTACAGAAGTGGTGCAAGTGATATTGGGGACAATTCCTTTAGATTTAAAAATCACTCATGCACTTACTCAAGTACAAATTACGCTAGAACTGAAAAAATCAAATTTTGATGATTTAAAAAAATGCGACAAATTTCGAGGATTTAAAGTTAATGCGGCTGTAGGATAAAAGTCTGGAGACGATACCAAATATATTGCCAAAGAGATGAATGCAGATATGCATAAGCTCTGGCAAGACAGATGGGACTTAATACAAAAAGGAAGACCTACGTATTGGTTTACAAGGACGTTAATATTGCTTTGCAACACAAGTGGTTATTATCTACTATGTGTGTGATCGGCTCCTGCAACTTTAGGTGGAAAAAGTGATTAAAAGTGAGACATTAATTATGGAAAAAAATTAAATAAATTATATGAATACTTTTTCAAACGAAAAGTATTTAAGTTTGTTTTAAATTTGTGTTAATTTACCCTAAACAAAGTGTTTTTACAAAAGTTAGACAGTTGGAAACCAGTGTTAAAAACGAATTTTTCATTACGCGTACACGCGGTCTTATGAACATAACCTCAAATTTGTAACTTTGATGTTTGATATAAGACATTAATAAGTGCGATAGACAAAAAAAGTGATAATAATTAGGTTAGTGTTAGTGCTAAAACATCAAGTGGTTTAAAATTTAAGAAATCTGTAGAGATATATAAGGAAGACCTCATATAAACACTACAAATATACGGAAGACAAAAGGTTGCCGCCCACTATTAAGTAAGTCGAATAACATTAACTATAAATAATATTAAAACACAAGAATTAGTTTATATAAATGCGTGTTTTAAATAATAATGAGAGTGTATTAAATGTTATAAGTGATTAAGTGAACAATATATGCGGTTTTCTTGGAAATAGTGATTGATCGTTCATAAACATTCAATGGTAACAAACAAATGGTAAGTAAGTAGGCATAAGTACAAGTATGTATATGACATAGTTATAGAAATTCAGTGTGCCTTTGTTGATGTCCGGTGGCCAAGTGACCTTCAAAGAATTAGACCGGCAAAAACCTATAGGTACGTCTACTGCGCTATGGAGAACTATTTTCATTGTCAAACATTATTTTACAAACCGATTACCGTTCCATGAAAAGGCAACTATCTAAAGGTTGTCCTCAGCGATCTGTAATGGGGCCTGAGCTCTAGAACATGGTATTCGACGAGAACTGTGTTTCTCACTCGAAAGGTTGTGTAGACATATGTTTTGCCAACGATAATGTAATCTTATCGGTGCAAATAGTACAGAAACCCTAGAAAGCCGTTCTCGACCTGCTATATATAAAATCTGTAGTTTCTTGAAGCTACAAAGCTACGAAACAAATACAGTAACAACGAATGATAAACTTGTAACACACCTTGCGCGTGTCACGAGGACGAAATGAAGCTTAAACTCGGCAACTATGCCGACACTATACAAGGGGGCATTTATGCTAATAGTTGTGTATTGTGCTTCGGCATGGTATTACAGGATCAATCTTCCAGATCTTCCATGCAAAGAACTATGTTATTGACGATGACGCGTTGTTGCAGAACTGTATCTACAGAAGTGGTGCAAGTGATATTGGGGACAATTCCTTTAGATTTAAAAATCACTCATGCACTTACTCAAGTACAAATTACGCTAGAACTGAAAAAATCAAATTTTGATGATTTAAAATTAATGCGACAACTTCGAGGATTTAAAGTTAATGCGGCTGTAGGATAAAAGTTTGGAGACGATACCAAATATAATGCCAAAGAGATGAATGCATATATGCATAAGCTCTGGCAAGACAGATGGGACTTAATACAAAAAGGAAGACCTACGTATTGGTTTACAAGGACGTTAATATTGCTTTGCAACACAAGTGGTTCCTATCCACTATGTGTGTGATCAGCTCCTGCTACTTTAGGTAAAAAAAGTGATTAAAAGTGAGAAAATAATTATGGAAAAAAATTAAATAAATTATATGAATACTTTTTCAAACGAAAAGTATTTAAGTTTGTTTTAAATTTGTGTTAATTTACCCTAAACAAAGTGTTTTTACAAAAGTTTGACAGTTGGAAACCAGTGTTAAAAACGAATTTTTCATTACGCGTACACGCGGTCTTATAAACATAACCTCAAATTTGTAACTTTGATGTTTGATATAAGACATTAATAAGTGCGATAGACAAAAAAAGTGATAATAATTAGGTTAGTGTTAGTGCTAAAACATCAAATGGTTTAAAATTCAAGAAATCTGTAGAGATATATAAGAAAGACCTCATATAAACACTACAAATATACGGAAGACAAAAGGTTGCCGCCCACTATCAAGTAAGTCGAATAACATTAACTATAAATAATATTAAAACACAAGAATTAGTTTATATAAATGCGTGTTTTAAATAATAATGAGAGTGTATTAATTGTTATAAGTGATTAAGTGAAGAGTATATGCGGTTTTCTTGGAAATAGTGATTGATCGTTCATGAACATTCAATGGTAACAAACAAATGGTAAGTAAGTAGGCATAAGTACAAGTATGTATATAAGATATTTATAGAAATTCAGTGTGCCTTTGTTGATGTCCGGTGGCCAAGTGACCTTCAAAGAATTAGACCGGCAAAAACCTATAGGTACGTCTACTGCGCTATGGAGAACTATTTTCATTGTCGAACATTAATTTACAAACCGATTACTGTTCGATGAAAAGGCAACTATCTAAAGGTTGTCCTCAGCGATCTGTAATTGGCCTGAGCTCTGGAACATGGTGTTCGACGAGAACTGTGTTTCTCACTCGAAAGGTTGTGTAGACATATGTTTTGCCAACGATAATGTGATCCTTATCGGTGCAAATAGTACAGAAACCCTAGAAAGACGTTCTCGACCTGCTATATATAAAATCTGTAGTTTCTTGAAGCTACAAAGCTACGAAACAAATACAGTAACAACGAATGATAAACTTGTAACACACCTTGCGCGTGTCACAAGGACGGAATGAAGCTTAAACTCGGCAACTATGCCGACACTATACAAGGGGGCATTTATGCTAATAGTTGTGTATTGTGCTTCGGCATGGTATTACAGGATCAATCTTCTAGATCTTCCATGCAAAGAACTATGTTATTGACGATGACGCGTTGTTGCAGAACTGTATCTACAGAAGTGGTGCAAGTGATATTGGGGACAATTCCTTTAGATTTAAAAATCACTCATGCACTTACTCAAGTACAAATTACGCTAGAACTGAAAAAATCAAATTTTGATGATTTAAAATTAATGCGACAAATTTCGAGGATTTAAAGTTAATGCGGCTGTAGGATAAAAGTCTGGAGACGATACCAAATATATTGCCAATGAGATGAATGCATATATGCATAAGCTCTGGCAAGACAGATGGGACTTAATACAAAAAGGAAGACCTACGTATTGGTTTACAAGGACGTTAATATTGCTTTGCAACACAAGTGGTTCCTATCTACTATGTGTGTGATCGGCTCCTGCAACTTTAGGTGAAAAAAGTGATTAAAAGTGAGAAATTAATTATGGAAAAAAATTAAATAAATTATATGAATACTTTTTCAAACAAAAAGTATTTAAGTTTGTTTTAAATTTGTGTTAATTTACCCTAAACAAAGTGTTTTTACAAAAGTTTGACAGTTGGAAACCAGTGTTAAAAACGAATTTTTTATTACCCGTACACGCGGTCTTATAAACATAACCTCAAATTTGTAACTGTGATGTTTGATATAAGACATTAATAAGTGCGATAGACAAAAAAAGTGATAATAATTAGGTTAGTGTTAGTGCTAAAACATCAAGTGGTTTAAAATTCAAGAAATCTGTAGAGATAAAAAAGGAAGACCTCATATAAACACTACAAATATACGGAAGACAAAAGGTTGCCGCCCACTATCAAGTAAGTCGAATAACATTAACTATAAATAATATTAAAACACAAGAATTAGTTTATATAAATGCGTGTTTTAAATAATAATGAGAGTGTATTAATTGTTATAAGTGATTAAGTGAACAATATATGCGGTTTTCTTGGAAATAGTGATTGATCGTTCATGAACATTCAATGGTAACAAACAAATGGTAAGTAAGTAGGCATAAGTACAAGTATGTATATGAGATATTTATAGAAATTCAGTGTGCCTTTGTTGATGCCCGGTGGCCAAGTGACCTTCAAAGAATTAGACCGGCAAAAACCTATAGGTACGTCTACTGCGCTATGGAGAACTATTTTCATTGTCAAACATTATTTTACAAACCAATTACCGTTCCATGAAAAGGCAACTATCTAAAGGTTGTCCTCAGCGATCTGTAATGGGGCCTGAGCTCTGGAACATGGTATTCGACGAGAACTGTGTTTCCCACTCGAAAGGTTGTGTAGACATATGTTTTGCCAACGATAATGTGATCCTTATTGGTGCAAATAGTAGAGAAACCCTAGAAAGCCGTTCTCGACCTGCTATATATAAAATCTGTAGTTTCTTGAAGCTACAAAGCTACGAAACAAATACAGTAACAACGAATGATAAACTTGTAACACACCTTGCGCGTGTCACAAGGACGGAATGAAGCTTAAACTCGGCAACTATGCCGACACTATACAAGGGGGCATTTATGCTAATAGTTGTGTATTGTGCTTCGGCATGGTATTACAGGATCAATCTTCTAGATCTTCCATGCAAAGAACTATGTTATTGACGATGACGCGTTGTTGCAGAACTGTATCTACAGAAGTGGTGCAAGTGATATTGGGGACAATTCCTTTAGATTTAAAAAGCACTCATGCACTTACTCAAGTACAAATTACGCTAGAACTGAAAAAATCAAATTTTGATGATTTAAAATTAATGCGACAAATTTCGAGGATTTAAAGTTAATGCGGCTGTAGGATAAAAGTCTGGAGACGATACCAAATATATTGCCAAAGAGATGAATGCATATATGCATAAGCTCTGGCAAAACAGATAGGACTTAATACAAAAAGGAAGACCTACGTATTGGTTTACAAGGACGTTAATATTGCTTTGCAACACAAGTGGTTCCTATCCACTATGTGTGTGATCGGCTCCTGCTACTTTAGGTAAAAAAATGATTAAAAGTGAGAAAATAATTATGGAAAAAAATTAAATAAATTATATGAATACTTTTTCAAACGAAAAGTATTTAAGTTTGTTTTAAATTTGTGTTAATTTACCCTAAACAAAGTGTTTTTACAAAAGTTTGACAGTTGGAAACCAGTGTTAAAAACGAATTTTTCATTACGCGTACACGCGGTCTTATAAACATAACCTCAAATTTGTAACTTTGATGTTTGATATAAGACATTAATAAGTGCGATAGACAAAAAAAGTGATAATAATTAGGTTAGTGTTAGTGCTAAAACATCAAATGGTTTAAAATTCAAGAAATCTGTAGAGATATATAAGAAAGACCTCATATAAACACTACAAATATACGGAAGACAAAAGGTTGCCGCCCACTATCAAGTAAGTCGAATAACATTAACTATAAATAATATTAAAACACAAGAATTAGTTTATATAAATGCGTGTTTTAAATAATAATGAGAGTGTATTAATTGTTATAAGTTATTAAGTGAAGAGTATATGCGGTTTTCTTGGAAATAGTGATTGATCGTTCATGAACATTCAATGGTAACAAACAAATGGTAAGTAAGTAGGCATAAGTACAAGTATGTATATAAGATATTTATAGAAATTCAGTGTGCCTTTGTTGATGTCCGGTGGCCAAGTGACCTTCAAAGAATTAGACCGGCAAAAACCTATAGGTACGTCTACTGCGCTATGGAGAACTATTTTCATTGTCGAACATTAATTTACAAACCGATTACTGTTCGATGAAAAGGCAACTATCTAAAGGTTGTCCTCAGCGATCTGTAATGGGGCCTGAGCTCTGGAACATGGTGTTCGACGAGAACTGTGTTTCTCACTCGAAAGGTTGTGTAGACATATGTTTTGCCAACGATAATGTGATCCTTATCGGTGCAAATAGTACAGAAACCCTAGAAAGACGTTCTCGACCTGCTATATATAAAATCTGTAGTTTCTTGAAGCTACAAAGCTACGAAACAAATACAGTAACAACGAATGATAAACTTGTAACACACCTTGCGCGTGTCACAAGGACGGAATGAAGCTTAAACTCGGCAACTATGCCGACACTATACAAGGGGGCATTTATGCTAATAGTTGTGTATTGTGCTTCGGCATGGTATTACAGGATCAATCTTCTAGATCTTCCATGCAAAGAACTATGTTATTGACGATGACGCGTTGTTGCAGAACTGTATCTACAGAAGTGGTGCAAGTGATATTGGGGACAATTCCTTTAGATTTAAAAATCACTCATGCACTTACTCAAGTACAAATTACGCTAGAACTGAAAAAATCAAATTTTGATGATTTAAAATTAATGCGACAAATTTCGAGGATTTAAAGTTAATGCGGCTGTAGGATAAAAGTCTGGAGACGATACCAAATATATTGCCAATGAGATGAATGCATATATGCATAAGCTCTGGCAAGACAGATGGGACTTAATACAAAAAGGAAGACCTACGTATTGGTTTACAAGGACGTTAATATTGCTTTGCAACACAAGTGGTTCCTATCTACTATGTGTGTGATCGGCTCCTGCAACTTTAGGTGAAAAAAGTGATTAAAAGTGAGAAATTAATTATGGAAAAAAATTAAATAAATTATATGAATACTTTTTCAAACGAAAAGTATTTAAGTTTGTTTTAAATTTGTGTTAATTTACCCTAAACAAAGTGTTTTTACAAAAGTTTGACAGTTGGAAACCAGTGTTAAAAACGAATTTTTTATTACCCGTACACGCGGTCTTATAAACATAACCTCAAATTTGTAACTGTGATGTTTGATATAAGACATTAATAAGTGCGATAGACAAAAAAAGTGATAATAATTAGGTTAGTGTTAGTGCTAAAACATCAAGTGGTTTAAAATTCAAGAAATCTGTAGAGATAAAAAAGGAAGACCTCATATAAACACTACAAATATACGGAAGACAAAAGGTTGCCGCCCACTATCAAGTAAGTCGAATAACATTAACTATAAATAATATTAAAACACAAGAATTAGTTTATATAAATGCGTGTTTTAAATAATAATGAGAGTGTATTAATTGTTATAAGTGATTAAGTGAACAATATATGCGGTTTTCTTGGAAATAGTGATTGATCGTTCATGAACATTCAATGGTAACAAACAAATGGTAAGTAAGTAGGCATAAGTACAAGTATGTATATGAGATATTTATAGAAATTCAGTGTGCCTTTGTTGATGCCCGGTGGCCAAGTGACCTTCAAAGAATTAGACCGGCAAAAACCTATAGGTACGTCTACTGCGCTATGGAGAACTATTTTCATTGTCAAACATTATTTTACAAACCAATTACCGTTCCATGAAAAGGCAACTATCTAAAGGTTGTCCTCAGCGATCTGTAATGGGGCCTGAGCTCTCGAACATGGTATTCGACGAGAACTGTGTTTCCCACTCGAAAGGTTGTGTAGACATATGTTTTGCCAACGATAATGTGATCCTTATTGGTGCAAATAGTACAGAAACCCTAGAAAGCCGTTCTCGACCTGCTATATATAAAATCTGTGGTTTCTTGAAGCTACAAAGCTACGAAACAAATACAGTAACAACGAATGATAAACTTGTAACACACCTTGCGCGTGTCACAAGGACGGAATGAAGCTTAAACTCGGCAACTATGCCGACACTATACAAGGGGGCATTTATGCTAATAGTTGTGTATTGTGCTTCAGCATGGTATTACAGGATCAATCTTCTAGATCTTCCATGCAAAGAACTATGTTATTGACGATGACGCGTTGTTGCAGAACTGTATCTACAGAAGTGGTGCAAGTGATATTGGGGACAATTTCTTTAGATTTAAAAATCACTCATGCACTTACTCAAGTACAAATTACGCTTGAACTGAAAAAATCAAATTTTGATGATTTAAAATTAATGCGACAAATTTCGAGGATTTAAAGTTATTGCGGCTGTAGGATAAAAGTCTGGAGACGATACCAAATATATTTCCAAAGAGATGAATGAAAATATGCATAAGCTCTGGCAAAACAGATGGGACTTAATACAAAAAGGAAGACCTACGTATTGGTTTACAAGGACGTTAATATTGCTTTGCAACACAAGTGGTTCCTATCTACTATGTGTGTGATCGGCTCCTGCTACTTTAGGTGAAAAAAATGATTAAAAGTGAGAAATTAATTATGGAAAAAAATTAAATAAATTATATGAATACTTTTTCAAACGAAAAGTATTTAAGTTTGTTTTAAATTTGTGTTAATTTACCCTAAACAAAGTGTTTTTACAAAAGTTTGACAGTTGGAAACCAGTGTTAAAAACGAATTTTTCATTACGCGTACACGCGGTCTTATAAACATAACCTCAAATTTGTAACTTTGATGTTTGATATAAGACATAAATAAGTGCGATAGACAAAAAAAGTGATAATAATTAGGTTTGTGTTAGTGCTAAAACATCAAATGGTTTAAAATTCAAGAAATCTGTAGAGATATATAAGGAAGACCTCATATAAACACTACAAATATACGGAAGACAAAAGGTTGCCGCCCACTATAAAGTAAGTCGAATAACATTAACTATAAATAATATTAAAACACAAGAATTAGTTTATATAAATGCGTGTTTTAAATAATAATGAGAGTGTATTAATTGTTATAAGTGATTAAGTGAAGAGTATATGCGGTTTTCTTGGAAATAGTGATTGATCGTTCATGAACATTCAATGGTAACAAACAAATGGTAAGTAAGTAGGCATAAGTACAAGTATGTATATGAGATATTTATAGAAATTCAGTGTGCCTTTGTTGATGTCCGGTGGCCAAGTGACCTTTAAAGAATTAGACCGGCAAAAACCTATAGGTACGTCTACTGCGCTATAGAGAACTATTTTCATTGTCGAACATTATTTTACAAACCGATTACCGTTCCATGAAAAGGCAACTATCTAAAGGTTGTCCTCAGCGATCTGTAATGAGGCCTGAGCTCTGGAACATGGTATTCGACGAGAACTGTGTTTCTCACTCGAAAGGTTGTGTAGACATATGTTTTGCTAACGATAATGTGATCCTTATCGGTGCAAATAGTACAGAAACTCTAGAAAGCCGTTCTCGACCTGCTATATATAAAATCTGTAGTTTCTTGAAGCTACAAAGCTACGAAACAAATACAGTAACAACGAATGATAAACTTGTAACACACCTTGCGCGTGTCACAAGGACGGAATGAAGCTTAAACTCGGCAACTATGCCGACACTATACAAGGGGGCATTTATGCTAATAGTTGTGAATTGTGCTTCGGCATTGTATTACAGAATCAATCTTCCAGATCTTCCATGCAAAGAACTATGTTATTGACGATGACGCGTTGTTGCAGAACTGTATCTACAGAAGTGGTGCAAGTGATATTGGGGACAATTCCTTTAGATTTAAAAATCACTCATGCACTTACTCAAGTACAAATTACGCTAGAACTGAAAAAATCAAATTTTGATGATTTAAAATTAATGCGACAAATTTCGAGGATTTAAAGTTAATGCGGCTGTAGGATAAAAGTCTGGAGACGATACCAAATATATTGCCAAAGAGATGAATGCATATATGCATAAGCTCTGGCAAGACAGATGGGACTTAATACAAAAAGGAAGACCTACGTATTGGTTAACAAGGACGTGTAACCCTACCCCCTTATATCTACTATCTATATATGGTGGTAGTTACTTATTTTATGAGGGCGGTTCTATAATTCCCTCATGCGAGAGTTCTTTTGGAGATCTGGTTCTCCTTGAGTCGGATGACCAAGCTACTTGTGGAGACTTATATATCTATCAGGACTTATTACCTCATCTAATCATATTACATAAATATATTAGGTTTTCCTTACTTTTTGTACTTTCTGCAGGCAGTTTCCTCTGCTTTGGACAATCACTTTATTTAACGCGACGCGACCGTTAACTCTAAGTACTTTTACAATTAAAACAAGGGATTCATTAACACTTAATTCTTTATTATTCAAACAATTACTTAATACAATTCTTAGTAACTTTATTAACTTTGGGACGACTATGGCGACTGACTTTACCCGATCTCGTGATCTGATGGAAATGATCCCCTCTCCTCTCTTAAACTAGGCTTATATAGCTTAAAAACTCTTTGTTTAATGTATGAACTCATTTGAACTCATTACATCATCACTTCTTCGGACTTTGTATTTGGTTTTAACATAAACATTATTTCAAACTATTCGTGCTTATGAACAAAGGAAGTTAATTAATATTTCTTTTTAAAAAGTTATTGTAAATACTACATAGCCAGTTTTGAATATAATATTAATATGAGTCTTGGTCTTATTGATAAAACAATACTTAATGTAAATAATGTGCGCGACATTTAGGCGACTTAAACTATTAAAAATACTTTGTATATGACCATTCACACTGGTTCCTAAATAGTTAGTTAAAATATATTATCAATAATTAATGAATCTATATAGGACTGTTACATTACTCCCCATTTTTAAATTAAAATCTTAAATCCAATGATTATAATTTTATTAGCCTTTCCCGTATTTTTAGATTCATTCATAATTGAAACCTTAATAAAATAAATGTAATTTAAATCAATAAATCAATCATATATAGTCGTTGATAATCAAAATAATTCTTCTTTATCTGCTGTATATAGGTAGATTTCATTCTCATAGTTTCATATCAATATACGATTAACTTTGATAAATAAGTGAATACTTTTCTTCGTTTCGAATACGCTCTGCCTCGGTTTGTTTTCGAATGCGTCCTTCCCTACTGCTTTGCATCTGGCTTCATATTTCGAATACGCTCTGCCTCGGTTTGTTTTCGAATGCGTCCTTATGCTACTGCTTTGCGGCTTAGCATTTGGTTCTCATATTCCGTAGCTCGTATAAACAATACTGATAGTTTTTAATGTCCATAGTATTTGTAAATTCTCGTTCTGTTTACAATACTTGTAGATTATTACACACATCATATATGTTTTCTTCTTAAGTGATTACTGCTTCACTTAGACCCTTAATTTCTTCTGGATTATTCACGTACTTCGTCATTTTCGTATTGTTTTCTTCATCTTCCAATATGCATCGATTTTATCGGTATCTTCATCTACTTAACGGATTGCATTCTGGTAGTTTCTCTCGTACTTTCGATCATTGACTCGTTCAAGTATTCACACTTATTACCTTAGTCTTACGCATTATGAAAATCAACTACTGGTCTCATTCTTCAGTTCTTCGTTGTTGTAAATGCTGCAATTTATACCCTTACGTAATTATCTTAATTATAAATTCAGTTTCTGTCTTTTTTTCTATAATTTCTTACAATTGACATAACAAATTTGGCTCTTGTATAGCTCTTTTACTAATAATTCGATTAACTTTACTTAGAAGTTATAGTCATTACAAAATATGAATTTATTTCATAACATATCTTAATTTCTAGTTATTTTAATCATATTTTAAACATAACATGTAAATATCTTACGGCATGTGTTTCTTTTTTAAATATCAGCAATATCTTATTACTTTTTTTTTCTTTGATTGTTATATATATATGTTTTCCAACTTTGCAATATTTATGCCATAAATTATTTTCATACCTCTTACAAACTACTGTTAATTCTACACAATAATGAAATTTAATGTAAACATATTTTTTTCCTTTAATTGCAATACAAATTTAACTTTTCTCTTAAATTTAGAATCAATATTTTATACTTTAGTTTATTCTTTTATTAATGAATATTTTAATGAACTTATTCTTATTTACTGTATTTTTTCCATTTAACAAATTTATTATATTTATTTTTTTCAAATCAAAACATTATTCTAAACATGGTTATATCAAAAATTATTCTTAAATCTATTTATTATTTTTAAACAACAAAATCTTAACTTGATAGATACTTTACTCAAATAATATAATCAAGGTAAACATAATTATTAAACTTCAACACTTGTTACTTGAATTTAAAACAACTTTTTATATTCGCATGTAGTTTTACATGTGTTTCACAAAATAAAATTTCTTTTTCTCTATATTATATTATATCTCAGTGTAATTTAACAATACAAGTGTTCAAATTTTCAATGAATACCTCTTATCAATTTTCAAATCTTCTACTTTCCTTTTTATAATTTCCAAAACGATCTGTGAACAGAAAAACATTTTAATTTATTCAATATTTATGATATAAAATCTTCAAATAAGTCATCTCATCCTGTTTGCTGTATTCATCATGTATCTTGTCCATCTGAAATTATATAGCATTAGTATATTTCAATAAAAACATAAAAATAATTATCCTTTAAACGTTATTGTTACTCATGTTTCGTACATCTGTAATGTAGATTAATATTACTTCTGGTCTAGTCTGTTTATTAAGTACCCTTATCTAATTTATGTTCTCAAACCCTCTGTTAAAAATCTTATTTATGCTCCTTTTATATACTCAAGTGGTAATTTCTTCTATGACCTTTCTGACTCGAATTTCAATGCCTCTGTTACAAATAACTTTAGTTCCTAATTATATGTTTATTTTCTCAACTCATGACCTTTCTGTTTTTATGTTTACTTTACTCGTAAAATATTAAAGTATTATATTAGTCCTCATTTAACAACTACTTAAACAATAAAATAATCCCTTTTTCAAATTGACCTTAACTAATTTATATCCTATTGAAACTCTGACAGTTATAATTAGTTATATTCTACTATTCGATATCCACGGTTGTTTTGGTGCAACGCATCGGCTGCGCAAAGAGTAACTATGCCCAATTGTATCTTCAACTGGATTTTCTATCTCTATATCAATATTCTCTATATTGTTATTATTATCAATATTCGTGTCTATCTCGATTATTTCTTCTATCTCATCTGATATCTCATTATTCGTATCACTAGTATAACCAAAATTCAATAAATTACCGAAACCTGTATTTAGATTCGTACCATTTTCTTCATCTTCAGATTCACTTTCTGAATGAACTTCATTTTTTCCTGAAAATACCTCAGCTGTGTTACCTTTAAATTTCTTGAGGCGATTAACATGCACTCGTTCTTCTCGTTTTCCATAAATTTCCTTTATTAAAAAGTTTACTTCACTGGTTCTATCAATAATTCTATAAGGACCTCGCCATACTTTTCCAAGCTTTCTACTTAATCCTGGTGTGTGCGTCATATGTTTCAATAGCACATGATCACCTATTTTAAATTTTACCGGTTCCGACTTTTTATTATATTGTTTAGCTTGTCTATCTTTTGCTGTTTCTAACCTTTCTGTACATAACTTAAAAGCGTTCTTTAATCTTAAAATTAATTCGGCGGCATAATTATCATCGAGGTCGTATCTAACTCTTTCAGGTTTTAATACTTCACCATATAGTAATACCATATCACGACCATGCATTAGAAAAAATGGTGTTTCTTGTGTCGAACTATGTATAGCTGCATTGTATGCCATGACAGCGTAGTTTAAACAGGAATCCCAATTTCTTTGATCAGAATCCACGAAATGTGACAAATAGTCTTTTAATATACGATGACAACGCTCTAAACTTCCGTTTGTCGAAGGAGAATACGCTGATGTTGAAAGTTGCGTAATGTCTAGTCTTTTACAAACGTTTCTAAATAATTCGGACAAAAAGTTAGTTCCTCTATCTGTCAATAAAGCTTTAGGAGTACCATAACGTGCTATAACTTGTTCACAAAATACCTTTGCTACCGTTTCTGCAGACTGATCAGGTATTGCAAACGCTTGCAAGTATTTTGAGAATGCACATTGAACTGTTAAAATGTACTTCATTCCTGAATAACTGAGTACTAATGGTCCTACAATATCTAGTGAAATTCTTTCAAATGGATAAGTAAGCGGTTTAAATTTCTGTAACGGTGCTCGTTTTAAATGAGGTGACGTTTTTCTCATTTGACAGCTCAAACATTCTTCACAATATCTTTTTATGTCTTGTATCATTGCTGGCCATACAAAATGTTTCTTTATTATCTGTAGTGTCCCTTCAAATGCCCTATGCCCTGCTGAAGGCGTATTGTGAAACATATACAATATATTCGGTACCATTCGTGTTGGTGCTACTACACAGTCATTTCTATCTGTTTTTTCATTACTTTTCTTATACAATATACCCCTATCATCTAAATAATAATCATTTTTCTCCCCATACTTAGTTTGCGTTATTAATTGTTTAATATGGGAATCACTAGCTTGTTCATTTTTAATTTGACACCAATCCCAATATGGAACTTCTTCAGCTGCTACGGCTGCAATACTTTCTGTTTCTATTCTACTTAATGCATCGACATTACCGTGTTTTACCCCTGGCCTATAAATAATTTCAAAATCGTAATCTGCTAAAGTTAAAGCCCACCGTGCTAATCTACTTTTCATTGGATCTTTCATAGTCATTAACCAACGTAATGATCTGTGATCTGTTTGAATCTTAAATTTCTTACCATATAAATACGTACGAAAATGTGATAAACTCCATAAAATCGCTGAACATTCCCTTTCTGTGATTGAGTAATTTTTCTCACATTTATTTAGTTTACGAGAAGCGTATGCGACAGGACGTTCTACTCCATCCTGAACTTGGCTTAGAATTGCGCCTTATGCAATTCCTGATGCATCTGTACCTAATATAAATTCTTGACTAAAATCTGGGTAAGCTAAGACTGGCGCAGAACATAACGCGTTTTTTAATGCTTCAAAACTTTTCTCTTGTTCAGGTCCCCAAATAAATGACTCATTTTTGCATGTTAGTTTTGTTAGGCTTGATGATAATTCTGAAAAATTCTTTATAAATCGTCTATAAAATGAAGCTAACCCTATAAAAGATCGGATTTGTTTAACTGTTTTCGGACGCGGATAGTTTCTAATTACTTCTGTTTTTTCTGGATCTGCCTTTACACCATCACTAGAAATAATATGACCAAGATATTGCGTTTCTTTATTCATAAATTCACATTTGCTAGGCTTCAATGTCAAACTTGCTTCTCTCAAGCGATCGAAAACCTCTTTAATTCTCTGGATATGTGAATCTACATCATCGATACTAAATATTATAATATCATCTAGGTAAACTAAGCAATGTACTCCGGTTAAACCTGCTAACACTGCATACATAAGTCTCTGAAATGTAGCAGGAGCTGATACTAACCCAAACGGCATAACATTAAATTGAAGGTGTAAATCAGGTGTTGAAAATGCTGTTAATTCTTAAGATTTTTCGTCCATTTTAATTTGCCAAAATCCCGATGCTAAATCTAATTTGGTAAATAAACTTGCTTTGCCTAATTTATCAAGAGTGTCTACTAAGTGTGGTAATGGAAAGTAATCTCTTTTTGTTATTGCGTTAAGACCCCTGTAATCTATGCAAACTCTAACCTTGTTTTCCCCATTTGCTGCTTTCTTATTTACAAGAACAACATTACTGGACCACGGTGACATTGATGGTTCTACTATGCCATCTTCAAGCATTTGATCTATCTGTTCTCTCAGTACCTGTAATTGCGCGTGTGGAACTCTATATGGTTGTTTAGTTATAGGAGGAACATCTTGAATTATTATCTTATGTTTAACTATCGAGGTAGTTTTCAATTCTTGACCCTCTGTTAAAAATATGTCGCGATATTCGTAAATTAGATTTTCCATTTTACTTTGGTCTCTAGCACTTAAATGATTTAACTTTATTTTACTAAAAAGTTCCGTTATTCTCTGTGTTTTATTTATATCATCATTCTTATAACTTCTTTGCTTCCACTGATTTGTAACTTCATGTATAATTTTATCTTCTTTAGCTGTTAAATTTTTATAACCTATTTCATCAAATAACTCTATATTTTCAATCCCTGTGTTTACTTCTGCTGATCGTACAGCACCAATTAAAAAATTTTTATTTCTTTGTCGGACATGTTCTCTTAATAATTCTACTGTTTCCGTATATTCGTTATCATACACTGCAAACTCAACTCAAACTTAAGTGTTTTATTTCATGTTTTAAAGTAAAACACTGAGGTGTTTTTTAAATCTAAATGTTTTGTATTAAAACGTTTTAACTGATTAATAAAATTATCTTAAACACTTTGGTATTTAGTTTTAAAACATTTCATCTGTTTTACCAATAAATACACTTCAAAACTGCTTTATAATAAAACATTTTTAATTTGTGAAACGTTTAGTATACAGTCAAACGTTTTGAAACTAATCATGTATTAGCAAATAAAACGTTTCTAGAAAAAAAAACGGTTATCCGTAAAACATTTTTATTGTAAAACACTTATTAAACAGAATGCTTCACATGTAAAATATATCATTAAAAATTCAAATGGTGTATATATACAGGTATACTTTACACAAGTTCAATATAAATACATAAGTTTGTAGATGTGTAATTGTTTTGGAAGATGATTAAAAAAAAAGATTATAAGTTCTATAATACATGGATATTTTTACCCTATTTTAACCGAAAAATTCACACCGTTCATGAGTAATTAAAGGAATGTATTGTTGATTATTGAGTTTGAAAGATGTGACAGGATGCCGAAAAATTAAATCTTCAATATTAACTATTTTTTGTTGTCGATTTTGAGTTTTTTGGTATGAATAACCATTAACTCGACAGTCATAAGAAATTGTTTCAAGGAGAGTTACTATAGTAACAAGCAAAATTTTGCCATTTAATATGCAAATGTCATCAATTTCTGCAAATACAAGCATTGATTCTTCATCACACTCAAATAAAATTATGCTTTTAAAGCAATGACTTGTGCCGTGAATAATTATTTTTGTAGATCTCATGATATTACATGTGTCCCTTTCTGTATTATTAATTAATCCATCAAACAAATGAGCATATGGTAAGTTTACTACAGGTACAGTTGGACCAGGACTAATATAATCACCGTCATATAAAAATGTTTTTGATGATTGTCCGGGTCCGGAGAAAAGTCGAGTACAAATGCGAGCTTGATAACGATAGCTCATAGTAGCCGGCATATTTTTAAAATTACGTATAATTGCCACAAGTCCTTTAAAATAAGCATGTGCTGCTTCAAATCGAAAGCACCACTGCTGTCGAGCAGGTCCAAATAATCTTATATATTACGCAATATGCTCTAAAAAGTGAAGTTTAGGAATACATCTATCAGGATATAATAAATTGAAACATATTTTAAAAGTTTCAATCATCCGAGATAAAGAATCAACAGAACAGATTATTGATATTTTCTCTGACGTCGTCGTTCATCATAAGGTTTTTCAAATTATCAATGAAAGGAACAATATTTATCTCGTATAACAATATTGATTAACGACATTTATATAGTAAAAAATATAATAAATTTTTACTATATATATACATACCTCGTCTGACAATATTGTATATATATTTCTATAATATATATATAAATAGTTATGTAAAGGAAACTATATTCAAATATAAGCCCCGTGGCTCAGCGCTTAGCGTCGTTGCCTCGTAATCGTGCGGCCTGGGATCGTATCTCAGCCGGATCCATATAAACTAAAAAAAACTGCTGCGACCCCAACCACCACGCACCGACCGCATCGAACCCCAGCGTACACACTGACCCCCCCACCACCCCCCTCCGTACACACCACCATGCCACTGGCACTGCGCCCAAACAAACCGTGCAAAAATATATACCCCAGCGAAAATAATATAAATCTATGACGACCTTTTGCAATTTTTCATAACACATTTTAAGTGATTTAATAAAAACACTTTAAGTGCAATTAAACGCTTAAAACATTTCCATTGAATAAAAAAACACCATAAAATGTTTAAAAAGTGACTACAAGCTTTTAAACACTTTATGTGTTTAAAAGTAAAACACTTGAGTTTGCAGTGTATGGCTCTATTCTACCTATCTTAGTATTTATTGGTATATTTATATTCTTCTGCGTAACATTGGTTATTCTACATATTAACCTACCCTTACATATTGAATTTACACTTCTTGCTACTAATACTCCATCTATGCTCAATTCTGGGTTAAAAATCCCATGACCTTCCTTAATGTCTTTTTGAAACGCGTAAACATTTATTGTACATCGGGGCGGTAGCGTTTCTTGACCTAGTAACCTAACACTATACCGATTACTACTACACGTGTGTGCGTCTGTTCGCTTTCGAGTGGTTTCAGATTTCTCATTCATATTTTTGTTTATCTTTTCAACTCGGTCAGCTGTGTTTATTCTTTTTAACCACTGAGTTTGTAAATTCTTCCATTTCTTTACCTGTTCTTGTTCTTTTATATACTTTTCGTCAATGTTACCTTTTAAATCATTATCATTTTTATTTATTAAACAGTTCATATACCTTTTTTCATCTTTTTCTGATTCGCCATCATAGAATGCTATCTTTATTTTACATTCCGAAAATATATATTCAATTATTTTACTCACTATTTTAAAATCTAATTTATCTAGCCCACATGCTATGTATGGTAATGCAATAAATTTCATATATGATCCCGTAATTTAATTATTGACGAATATAAATCTGCGTAGAGAGGTTTCTCGTTACTACTCTTCTTTGTTACTAAATAATATATAAAACGATTTTCATTTTTTAATATAGCTAGTCCACCCTTTTTCTGTTTTTGTTTCAAAAGCTGCTCAACTCTACCAAATCTTTCTTTAAATTCAACTGCTATTCCTTGTGACATACGTAAATCTGATGCTACACAATGACCCAATGCATAC
This sequence comes from Panorpa germanica, assembly GCA_963678705.1. Classification (NCBI taxonomy): domain Eukaryota; kingdom Metazoa; phylum Arthropoda; class Insecta; order Mecoptera; family Panorpidae; genus Panorpa; species Panorpa germanica. The sequence goes on from CAVMBN010000228.1 coordinate 38,006, forward strand.
TTGCTAGATGCATTAAACAAATCTCCCTTATTAAAATTTATTTTGCACAACGACTCTATCGTTGGAAATCTACTAATTTTCCATTTTAGAAAATCATCAAAACTTTTATAGTCATGCCCTATCTTATCAATTCGCTGATTATTTATTTCTCTTTTTACGTCAATATTTTCTGTTTCAGTACAACCTATATTTCTACCTTTTCTATTCTTTTCTACGATTTTCCCTGACTTTGATATAATACGCTTTTGCTTTCTAATGATACCCTTTATATTTTCTCTAATCATATTATTTATATTTAAATTATTTATCTGAAAATCATGTACAGTATTACGATTAATGTCGTAAATAACGTTTCTATATATTAAAATACCCTTTGCAAAATCTACAATTATCCCAAATTTACGAAAAAAGTCTAACCCAATTATCCCTGTCCAATTTTCCATATTTTCTACAATTTCAAAATCAAAAGTCACATTATCCCCAAATAAATCTAACTTTAATTTGCTTTTACCAAGTGTATGTATTTTATTATTTTGTGCATCTCGCATAAGAGGTATATTAGACTTAGTCTTCATGTCACAAAGTCTCAAGAATGGCCTATATTCTCTATACAGACTTATAAATTTGTTCCAAAACATCATTTATCTCACTGATAAACGATCAAGTCAGCTGGCTACGAACTCAACATATTCACGAGTGTAACGAGCTTTTTAGATGTGTAAGCTTTTTACAGACGCGATGTTCATCTTTGTCTCACTCCCCATCCCCAACCAAAATCCAGATAATGTACTATCGCCCACTGGCTATATGGTACATGTCTGTCCATCAACTGGGTTTGTCTGTCACTCACATCCACCTCCCTCCTCCTCCCACTCACTCTTATCCTATTTACTCCTTCACAGAATCAAATCTTACAAACTTTTAAAACCTATTTATGTATTGATGGGTGCATAATTTACTGCTCGATCGTAAACGCGATGTACATTTAATGATTATTGCTTTATTTATAGGTATTGGATGTGCCAATTTTAATTTATATCCTTTACATATGAAAAAGACGATCGTTACAAAATTTCAAGGATTTTTGTTCAGGCTCTTATTTAAAAAGATATATGCTGGTTAACCTAAAAAATTAATTATTTAAATAAAACATTTAACACTCGTTTTGTATATGGGTACTCATCTTGGAAAATGGCGGTAAATTTACACAATTTCTGTGTTGAAGAGGAACAGCTTTCTGGAAAATGCGAATTGTTACTGTTCGAGAAATCGGTCAGCGACTCAGACTTAGTAGTAGCGTACTTGCGTCTCTTGTAAATATTTTTGTTTAAATCTTTTCACTAAGCTATTATTATTTTTAAGTTATTTCCCAAATTTAAATAGATAACTTTATTCTAAATTGGGTATTCCAATTTGACGATGCCCTGGGGACCGTTACTTTCGTGCGACCTCACGCAACATTGCGTGAGGTCTTTTTGGGCCATTTTATTAAATTAAATTTGTAAAATCGATCGCATTATAATGTTATGGGAATGGGCATTATATCTCTTCTAGATCCAACATTATTTAATATACCGATAGTCCAGTTCAATAGTGAGACATCTCTTGTTGAGCAAGCAGTTATATGTAAAATTGTTCATCTATCTGATTCAATACCAAACAAAATTATGAAACAGATAAACTTGAAATCCAAATTACTCGAATATTATTTTTGTGTTTATCTTAAACCTCAATCTTTTGAGATGTCTTACTAATAAACTAGACGATCGATTTGATAAAAATATTTGGTTTATATCACAGTGATGTTTACCTATTAAAATAAATTTTTTTATAGTTTTTATCATTTGTTGAAAACGATCAACAGCGATTGACACGTTTGTTGTTCAACTCTTGTTTTCAATACCTCCCCCCACCACTATTTGCTCTAGGACAGCGACGCTGTCGTTGCACTAATGGCAAACGTCTTGCACCGCGCCCCGCTTACCAACGCTCCTGGAACATCGCAACGACGCCCGAGGCTCTCCAGTCGTATTACAACATACGACGAACCCGTGTAACAACATTTTTGCATAATTTGATCAATTTATATTTTATAAATAAATTTATTTATTACCAATATAATTATATAGCAATTGAAAATATCGTAATATGATTTAAATTGTTTTAGGAGAAATATATTTATTGTCGAGTTATTTATAACTTGATTACGGTCATTATCGTTAACGAGGCCCACTTTATGTTCGCAAAAATGTTATTCATTATTCTGTCAACTCCGGCTTGTCTAATATTAGGTAGCTTTGCAACGAACATAGATATTAACACCCTTCCAATCTCGAAATGTCGTTAATAGGCTTGTGTTTCATGTCTTAATTTCTATAAAAGTGTACTATATATTGGTAAAGTTGGTTACTAGAACCTCAAATGTTCAAATATTTTTTAATAACTCCTTATATGTTAAGAGATATTAACAATTAAAAAAGTCATTTTGTCTCTTTAATTATTAAAGGGATTCAACGTTGTACACATTCTAAGTGAATGTGTCATCACAATCCTTGTGTAAGGTTCCAACCTCATAAATCTCTGCTATAAGTATTTATATATCAAAATATCAAATATTATTTACAGCTATTTTGAGGAACAACAAAATTTCAATATTATGTCTGCCTTAGCAGGGTTAAGTAAAATAAAAACTTACTATTCTTTGATTTGACTTGATTGTTTGACTACCAACAGTTACAGAACATTACCACAGCACTGACCTACTCAACAAATAACTGATAACTGTCATACAAATATGGGCGACCATTTCTAGCGCTAAAACTACAATTAAAACTTTTAATCACTATATCTCCGTCAATATTTAGATATTTAATAAAACAGACACACCAATACACATTTATTAACATCAACTTCAATCAACAATTGAAAAATCGACCACTAAAAAATGAGGACACAAGCCCATTCAGCTAGGATTTTCCCTCTTCATTCTCTCACGCTCTGTAGTGGTCTCACACGTTTTGCATGCGCTGAATTTTTCATCGTATCAATTGAAGATCATCGACATGCAATCGATAACAAATCTTGTACACGTAGTACACGATGTTATGTCCTGAAGACATTAAAAAACCTGCTGCGATAGCTTTGTGGTCGCTAATGTAGAATTACCGAGTTACTACTTCAAAATCATCAGCCTATAGCAGCGCCAGTGCTAACTGTCAAGACTACAAGATTCTCAGTCAGCTAGAAGCGGTGGAATAAATCTAGATACTGATTTTTCTGAAAACTTGTTAGTTAAGCTTAGAGACTGTTAATGATTATAAAGTGCATCTGCAGGACTCATTGGTTCTGCTGGACATTTGAAAGCGTTGTTAGAATTATATTAACAATGCTCTTTATAGAAATTTCTGTAATATGTATATAAAAATAGCAAACTTTGTCAAAGTCAAAAGAACCAGAACCGCATTAAATTCTGCGGGAAGCTTAAGCTAAGAAATGGTTCAGTGATATTTGAATTGTTTTCTGAAAAATATATTATATTGTTAATTATGTAACTATGTATCTAGATTTGTTAAATTATTTTTTAATTTAATTGCTGAGTCTTATGTTGGCAGTATTTGTGTGGTCGTGGTCTCATACATGTGAACTACAGCTCTGCCTTATAAGTGTACGATTATGTATGTACATAAAGTGTACGATTATGTATGTACATAATCAATATAAGCTGTTATAGATTGATAAGCTGTTGATATAGATCAATATATAGCTGTATTGATTTACGTGCTAATAACTATTGAAAGTTGATGCACTCAAATAAATAATTAAAAAAATATATAAGCTAAGAAAATAACTAAACCCAGAATATATAACTTTGGTCCAGGGATCTAACCCGAAGACACTGTGTCGTCAATAGATACGTTAAGCATTTAATAATGTATCTAGATATGTTATTAAATAATTTTACTATAGAGTTGGCACGAAAGTAATTTCTCGTGGTAACTTATTTTTATGGGTCGTTTTTTAAAAAGTTTTTATTGAAATATAGGTAAATATATGTATAATGTTGTTTCTATTTTTTTAAAAATCCAAAAATTTACGGAAGCTAATAGCTAATTTAAATTTGAATTTAATTTTTGCCGCTTTTTTACCTGTGTATATGACGTCACAGGAAAAATAAGTAATCTTCCATAAAAAATTTATAAACTTCAGAAAAACATAAATTTGTGTCGAAAGATAACATTTGTTATGTAATATTACCTTATATTAATCTAAAAAACTAACCTAATCTAATAAATATTAAATGCTGTAACTATGTTTAGTTTTTATAGATGTTTTATAAAAAGATCTATGTAGATACACCCTGTGCTCTATAAATAAATAATTGCAAAATGCCTAAGATAGATGTTCCCATCCAATGTAATGGACATTTGTACCGCTTGGGAGGAGAGGGGGAGAAGAAATAGACGGACAACCAAGCAAGGTGTATGAACACAACATTGTTGAGACCTGTCATTAAATTTGTAGAGAAAACCGTGGACATTTAGATGCTTCTAATTAAAGTAGAGTTAAATTCATGTATGGAAATAATATTCTTAAGCCTACTCTCCACGACAGCTTCATTTGTAGGTTGCATGAAGCAAGACGTATTCTGCATCTCAGTTCTGTCCACGTAACGTGATATAAGCTTCATGCAAGTAAATAGGTTCATTTCTCTGAAGTTTAGCATTGAGAAAGCACGTTTTTTCATTGGGAAAATGTCAAGTGATGAAGAAGATGTGATTATAATATATGCTTTTATTAGAAGACGACGAATCAGACGTAGAATGTATTGGCTTCATTCTTACATCGAAAAGGACATTACCAGCAGATTTTTTGTAGCTGCAAGAGAGTTATCAGAGGATGATTTAGTATTTCAATCAGTATACCGAATGACTGTTGTTCAATAACATGTAGAAAATTGATTGCAGAGCCCCTGTCATTTTTAAAAGAATATAACGTCTATGCGTCGTGCAGTACGCTAGAGCTGTGACTGCATGACGGTTGCTTGCCACTAAGAAAATGCGGCGTTGCAGCTCTGAGAACAGAGTATCCTTTGTTTAAATGTGCAAGCTGCAAAAAAGCGTGCAACAAGCGGTAAATGACGAAACCGTGACGAAACGTGGACAGTAAGCCTTAATTTAACATTGACGTAACACCAAAAACTAATATTGCGTTTTTCTATTGATTTAAAATGATAGCTCTTGTTGAAACATCCGTAAATTGATCGCTCTTTTTGAAAGACTCTATATATAGTCCAAATCACGATACTTCGGCGGCGACTTATACTTAAAAGAAGTTATAAGAGCGGTATAAATCTATAATACGTTAATGAATTTTATTTTATTCGTTTCTGTACGAAATAAAACCATGCGAGTATTTGTAGATTGAATAATTTATTCAATCGTTTAATGATAAAATTAATTTACACTTTTTAATAACTTTAACCAAAATACTAATAATATAAAATGGTTGCGAATTATGATCTTGACAGTGTAGAAGCCCAAACCACAACTGACTCGATGGCCCTATGGCCGTAGCGTACACAGCAGTCGTCGTATTGTTGCCATGCGCATTACTTCTATCAGAGACAACAATACATTATAATGTTGGAATGTCAACAGAGACATCTCTTATGTTCTGTACTAATTTTGTACTGAACATAAATTGGGCGGCCAGGATAAATAGATAAGCTCACAACCAATATCAAATTATACAATGTTACATAAAATTATTATAAACCAAATTACAAAAAATAATGTAAACTTCTTAATTCTAATTCTTCTTAAAACTATTATAAACAAAATTACACAAAATAATATAAACTTCTTAATTCTATGGTAGTCTACATAATTTTGTGAAAATAATATAAAACAAATTAATTACTATCCTAAATATAACAGAAACCGTAACTAACAATGTAGCATACAATATCATAAACATAACTGGCACAACAATCATCAACAACAATTCCAACAGTACAGGTGTTTGTTTTACTTCAATGTTGTAAGCATTGCAATTAGTATCTTCACCTTCTGAAGGAAGTATTGTATTTAAATCAGAAATTTTATTTGTTGCTTGTTTTATTCGCGCCAGCAACACTGCGCTAATAATCTCAAGCTGGGGTATTGTAAGTACCTTACTTGATGGAGCCACACTAGACTTGTAGCAAATTAAATTTGTTTTTATCTTACTATTTATAAAAATAATATTGTGTTTTAAACCTAATGTCATAATACTGGTTGATCTGTTTAATAATGTTTTATAAACCTCCAATAATGAAGGATTGCGTCTAAATCTTTTTTCCAACACATTAAATCTTTGCAGGGCGACTGAGAAAGAATCCCCCAATTCTATTTTATTTACTAGGCTGAGTAATGGCAAATCAACAGTTAAATTATTTTTAAGTGCTACTGAATTTTGAAAATTATGTTCAGCCTTTAAGTAATCCTCAGAAAACTTATCTGATTCCTCTGGGACTTTCTCAGTCGTCCAAGATTGTTCCATAACATTCTCAAGGTTTGTATAGTCACAAATAGCAAGATTACATACAATATTATTATGTGAATACTTATTTTGATTATGCAATTTTCTTGGATCAATAAATTTTTCTTTATTATTATTGTCATGTGACATATTTTTATAATCTAAACTATACTCAAGTGCAATTGCACGTCTTTCTAAAAATGAAATAAATTCTGCCATAGTAGGCAGTTCTTCTAAATTTCTTTCCATGTGGAAAGTGCGGTTAGTAACGATATCTAATTTTCTACTTAAGGCCGAGATTAAAATCATATCCCATTTGTCTACAGGCTCATCAAGATTTTTTAACGCTTGTAATTGCTGTTTTACTTGACATAAAAAAGCCCTTATAGCGACTGCAGTACCTTTCTGCATGTTGGGAATATCAAGTAGTATATTAATGTGATTAAAGATTAATCTCGCCTTATTTTCATACCGCGCTAACAATAAATCAACAGCCTCTTTGTATGAGCTGTTCACAAGCGGCAGATTTATAATTATTGAGAGAGCCTCATCAACGAGATACTTTCTCAAATAAAAAAGTCTTTGTACATCGGACAATGAGGTATTATTATGAACAACTGCTTGGAAGAGCTCATAAAAGGGCTTAAACCTGGTTATATCCTTGCCATCGAAGGTTGGAATTTCCACTGCTGGGAGCTTCAATGGAACTAATTCAGGCCTATTAACTTCTTTTAATCTATTGATGCTAGCATTTAATTTTGCTAGAATATTAAAATACTTTTCTTCAACTTCTTCTATGTCTTCCTCATCTTGATCATCAATTTCTAAAATGCTGTACTGCGTGAGCTCGTACGATTGGAATGTAGTCATCATCTTTTCTTTTTTCACCTGCAGCACCTCCACTGTAGCGGAGTCGAGAGCCCTTGGGTCGCTGACGTAATTGTCCATCCTTGATATTGAACTTTTTGCAGTCGTCCGCGCCGTTCTAAGCCTTTTCAATCCCTCCATCTTGCTTAGGTGATAAACTCGTACTTGTATGATAGACGAAACGTGGATGACAAAACTAATCCAGGTTAATCCAGCAACATAAGAAGTTTTTAATAAATTGGTACTTGTAGATAGTAATAATAGCTTTGTACCTGCATGAGTAAAGAAGTATTTTACTCTCTTCCAGCATCCATGTATCCTCTTCCGTAATGAATAATTTTTCTTGAAATATAAATGTGTAGTAATCAAACCGTCTGTGAATCCGTCTAAATCAAGCGTTGCATTACCCAATCAATGGCAATTGATGACTTGCCAGGCCGCCATAGGGAAAATGTAAGAAACAGCTTGCACATGTGCCGGTTACTATACAGACGTAACCTCAAAACACCACGAAATCACACGCGGGTACCAATGGCTTGTAAGACCAGTTTTTTTTGTAGGAATTAAAACCTTCTTGAAATGTAATTGTAAAATCCAAATCCTCCGTGAATCCGCCAAAATAGAGCGTAGCATTACCCAATCAATGGCAATCGCCAAGGGGCAAATGTAAAAAAACGCCAAAAACACAATGAAAAACACACGCGGATAATAAACTCGAAGGATCGGCTTTGTAAGGCTCGAAGGACCAGCTTCGCATGTACGAAATAAAACCATGCGAGTATTTGTAGATTGAATAATTTATTCAATCGTTTAATGATAAAATTAATTTACACTTTTTAATAACTTTAACCAAAATACTAATAATATAAAATGGTTGCGAATTATGATCTTGACAGTGTAGAAGCCCAAACCACAACTGACTCGATGGCCCTATGGCCGTAGCGTACACAGCAGTCGTCGTATTGTTGCCATGCGCATTACTTCTATCAGAGACAACAATACATTATAATGTTGGAATGTCAACAGAGACATCTCTTATGTTCTGTACTAATTTTGTACTGAACAGTTTCTGTATACATTATAAAAAAATAAGTGAGTCAGTGCTTTTTAGTTATATTGGCAGTTTATACCCCACAAATTGTTTTAAGTATGAGTCGCCGCCGAACTCTCGTAATTTAAAATATACCTACATGAACTTTTTATTTTGTTTCAAAATATAAAATATGATATATATAATATATCATATACGTATAAAAAATGATTCAATCCACTGTTAAGAACAAAGGCACTAATCTGTACTGCGCCAACTGACTTCAATGACACAAACTTCTTCACAACAAGTGCATACAGGTATGTGTAATAAATAAATAATGTTCATTGAAAGGGTTCAAGGCCGTTGGTTGAAGATAGAGGTTGAAGAAGAAGAAGAAGACGACCAAAGAAGGTACAAGTTAAGTTAGTTACGATGAACAATGCTCGGTTTCTTATTGGATAATAAAACGTAATGTAAAAACGTCCTTGGAGGAGTCTCGTCCTCGTTCTTGGTCAGCAATTATCTGAGAAGACAAAAAATAAAGTTCATCATATGCAGAGAGGCGGGAGGGGTTACGGGGTGAAACATTTTTATAGCAACAAATGTACATACGAGAATAATTGTTCGGGTATGCGGTTTTATCATGAATAAAAATTATAAATCATTAATTTTTAATGTAGTTTTGTTCTTTGCAATTACGAAATTGTTCTGAAATGGGATGTACTGCAATCATTGCTTTGGTAGATATTTATTGATGCTGTAGGTGGCTGTTAAATAATTAGATTATATCATTATAGTTTGTATAATATAAGGTATAAAGTCTTTTCACGATTAGGGGCTATGTTCCTTTATATCCCAATTCCCAGAGCAAACAAAAGGTACTTACCTTACATGAGGGCTGCTTGTTCTAATTCTTGGATATGTTTTAAAGTTAGGGCTGTTAATTAAAACTCCAAGTTATCCAACACGGGCGCCGCCATCTTAAAAAAAAGTGGCTGTCAATAACGGTTTATTGGCAATATCCAGTTAATTGTGCGTCCTATGATAAAAATAGTTATTATCAAACTTATAGAGCATTTCGTAGACACTTCCTGTTAACACCGCGTTTTTTATTGCGACACCGAAATTTATAACAGCAGTTGCCATAAATAGATCATTCTTCTTGTCGACATATAAAGTTAAAAAAAAAGTAGAACATTATTAGGTGCGATAAAAGGCTACGTGCGTAAGAAGCCCGAGAAATAATATTAAAAAAAAAACTTATAAAGCTCAAAATCGAAATATTTTTAAATTTTTATTGAAATGCCCTACTTTGCAGTGACGTAGCTCCGTCCCTGTAAGACACACAAAAAAATATTGTATGCAAAAGTTGTACGGAATTGAGTCCTCTATAAGTTTGATAATAACTATTTTCATCTTGGGACGCACTAGTAATGAGATATTGTTAAGGGTTAGAATCTTGTGACGTCACAGATAATCTAAAATACAAAAAGTAGTAAATATAGGGTGAAAAGGAGTGACACTGAAAAATTGTGTAAAGAAAAATTTCTATGAGAGTTAAAGAAAAGATAAGTTGTTCCAAAAACTTAAATAATATAAAATATGTGGCACACACCTAGTGATGTGGGGGAGGGGAAAGGAGCGTATGCGAAGAGGTGTGACTGTGTGTAATTTATCGATGGTCTCTAATTCCATAGTGTTAAAAAGAAAGAGTGTTAGTGTCACATTACTAGTACTGCTGCTAGCTTAGGCACAACTATCCAAAAATGAGCCTCTCAATAATCACTGAATACGGTACATTGGCGGAAAAGCTGGTAAATAAAGTTTTATAACTAATTTGGCTATACTGACGCTAAATGTTTTGTTAACCACATTCTATTTTGATCATCTCCTCTTCTCGTTCTCTTTTTATCATCCATTTTTAAAAATCTTTTTAAAAATTACTATCAATTTAATTCCGACTCAATTTACTACAATTTGTGTACGAGTACAACATTTATTTTGGATATCTGATAGATATTGAGCTGCATCGCTGTAAAGTAGAGCACTTCACTGAAAATTAGTAATGATTCGAAACAGCTGATGACATTCAATAGCGCTTACAATTTTGCCCACATTTTTAAAACCATTTGTGGTATATAAACATATCATATATCATTTAAAAGGATTTTTAGCGTTGTACAAATTTTATTTAATTATTTTTTCAATAAAATAAATGACGTTTATAATTTGAACAACAATTTGAAATACGGAATAATTTCGATTTTAAATCGTAAAGCGCATAGTAAGTGCTTGGCATTGTAACATTTGTAAACAAATAGTTTAAATTGTATATTTAAATACCAGAAATGATATAACAACTGACTATTTAATATTCGTATGTAAATTGAACAATTAACGTCTACGGTGACTTAACAAGTACAATACAAGCACACACATTGGTGCACATAATTGTTTTAACCTAGCTCCTGGGATATGCTAATCGTTCACTTATTATGTTCAAAACTTAACGTTAAAAAACTAGAAAATTACATCAAATGTTTTATATAAAATTTACATAACTGTGTTTACCGAGCAGGCTCTATTATATGTAAATATCGTATGGCGTTTCGACCAGTTAAGCGTCTTTAGTGGTACCCGGTTAAAATTTGTCTCAGATACTGTTGGGGCACAAGTATAATTTAAGAATAACTAGCAAAACCCGGCCGAGTTTGATATGAAATGAATGGGAAAGTCAAGGGGACACACACAGAAACGAAAGAAATAACACTTGCGTATTCGAATGCAACGTTGTACCAACATTTCAAGGCTATTTTTCGAATTTTGCGAACACAAACATATACAGGCTGAATTTTTATATATAAAGAAGGACTGCATAACTTTGACTGCGTATGACTGTGTTATATATAACGCGACTGCCTGATGAGGGCCTTACTGGGTTCTACCCGGATAGGGTTGTAGTCACCCAGTAAACATTTTGGAGTAAGTTCTACTTAATTTCTATTACATATCATAAATTTTTTGTCTGGAACGCGTTCGTTTTCTATTTAGTCGTTCATAGGAAAGGCCCTTTTTATGAGCTACAGAGATTGCAACGACGGTTCACTGCTGAATTAAAAGCGGAGTTCGTTTATGATTTATGACCGGAGTTATAAACTTGACACTAGCAGGGATGGCAGGGGTATAAAACTTAATGGAATTCTACTTTTTAGAGTTTGCAAAATATAAATATTTAAATGAAAAAATAAATAGATGTAATCTTTAGTACGGATCGTGATTTTTTTAATGAATATTATTCATCTTCAACAATACTCGTTATATTAGTTTTTTACATTGTTTTGGTGATTCAAAAATCCACGATCGGCAGGTCTGCATTAGGTTTAAAACCTCTGTCTTACCATCGCTAGATTCTATCTTCGTTTATATACATTATATTCGGGGATTGAGGGAGAGAGCGTCTGTCTATTACCATTAAATAAATAGTTGTTGAAAAAGGATAGCATATACTTTAAACATACTGTCCTGAACGAAATACTTTACAAGTATACAAGTGTAACGGTAAAAAATATATTTTACTTGTCTAACCGCATCTCGTTTCTCTCTCACTTTGAAATAAATGAGATGAAAGTGAACTTAAGAAAAATATATCCATGTGGGAAAGAAACAGAAATACTTAATGAATGATGTTGGAAAAAGAAAGAATATTATTATGGAAAACTAACACAAAATCTGTGACAGGTAGAGAATTTGTAAAGCGTTAGAATAGAATTGTACGAGTGACTCGAACTTCACCAAATAGGGCACTTCACCAAATTGTTTACTGGGCAGGATTCTCATAGGGTTTTAGTTGAAGCTACAGGCAATGCATCACTGTCTTAACGATATGACTTGTGTACTCATTTTTTTGTGGTCGATTTTTCAATTGTTGATTGAAATTGATGATAATAAACAAATGTATCTTGGCATGGATGTATCTTTATTTCTTCAGCAACAGTTGTGATTTTCAGATCCATATAAATTTAACTGTTTCAGAGGTACCACAGCGCGTTAACTGTGTTAAGTATTACTTTGTTCTGAAATGTCAGGATGATTCTGATGTTGCTGTCTTTGGTGCAACCACACAATTGAATACCATTCGGCCACACTGGCTTTAGAAATTGCTTAAACATCAATATTTTAATGTGGATAGATAAAATGGATTGTCGTCTCATTAGCCAATACATTTTTCTATAGCTAATTCTAATGAAAGTTTTCTTAATCAGTAATGAATTTATTACCCATTAATTTGGGACCTATTTCTGAGGCTTCAAAATCATCAACTACACTTTGTACACTTTTCAAATTATGAACTTTGGCGTTTTTATTTTATTAAATATCTAAATATTGCCGGAGATATAGCAACTAAAAATTCTACTTGTATTTGTAACGCTACTAGCCATATTTATGATGTAACATGCCTGTACTATTAAGGGTAGGTCTTTTACGCTCTGTTCTATAAAAGAGATAGCGACTTGTCACATGTCTTGGAATGTTCTATAACGTTGAATCCCTTTAATAATTTAAGGTACAAAATGACTTTTTTAATTGTTAATATTTCTTAATATACAACAAGTTATTAACAAATAATTGAACATATGAGGTTCTAGTAACCAACTTTATCAATGTATAGTGCAGTTTTATGGAACACAAGCCCATTGCTAACACCATAAGTGAAATATTTCATGGTATACACATACAGTAATACTAATTATTCACGGTTGTTTTTCTAACAAGTTATTATCATCATGTAAGTACAATTACAATCATTAATTACAAAGTAAAAGAATTCCTTTACCAAACAAGCGCGTATGTTATTTCACATTAATTTACATATAAAATAAAATTGAAATCAAGAAGAAAAGAACAGTAGTCATACAATTAAAAATACATAAGTAAACAGTAAAGATATCATCAGCTTCAACTTCTGCGCTATCGAAGCAACTCAAGCAGTGAAGCAGTCAACCATATGGCGGCTACAACCGCGAAGTGAAAACTTTTAATTATATAATATTTATTATGATAATTATTTCAAATGTTCTTGACTTTAGAAGTCTATGATTTTGCTATTGCTGCTGGTGTGTTGTTCTTTAAATTTCACTCTCCTTGTTACTCAAATTCTAATTCGGCGACGATGGTAAACAGCGGGCCACGGGTTCATTGAAATATGATTGTGCTAATTAAACTACAGTTATAGATTACTGCTTCTTTTCAAATTTTATTTTAATAAAATATATCCGGTTATCTTATTAATATTATGTAACATACTGTCTTCATTAAAAATTGTTTTTAATGACTTGTGATATTCCCAATTCGTTAACAGGTAAAATTAAATTTGAGGGCTCCTAATTCTAATATTTTTTCGAATGATATTTGTTGATATAACTAATAACAGTGGCACATATATTTTATATAGAACCATTCACACGTCGCTTGTACTGCAAAAAGACGTACACATCTAAACACGTTTATCGAATACACACCGGACTTGTCAAGCAGATCGAATAGTAACCGAACAAGTGTTTAGTGCTGAAGTATCATTTGCACGTGTTTCAAGTTTATTATTAGAAAATGTTCGACGAATCTTTTATAGATAATGATTTATTGATTTCTTTGGTAGAGCAAAAGCCCGTTTTGTGGGATAAAACTATGGAATTATATAAAAATCGCGTTGAGACTCAAGAGCCGTCACAGACAATATTTTATCCAAAAATTCCAAATCAACAATAATTCGGCTACTATAAATTGTAGCAGTACAAATCTAACAACAATACCTTCGCTTCAAAGTACGAACTCTATTGATTTGTCCTATTCAAAATTAATGAAATTAATAAAACTTAAATAATACCTATATCAAACAGCGTTTTTTTATTTCTTTACTTACCTTAAACATATAGCAAATTTAATTTTAGTAATTAATTTAGTAATTAATTTTGCCGTATGAAAAATGCGGATATACGTTTTTACAAATAAAAATTTACCGTGTGAACATCCCGCTGATTATACGTTTAAAATCGAATACTGAACTCATCCTGCACTCAACGTTGGAGTGTTGACGGAGTCGTTCTTTGTGCTTCTTAGCATGTATCTTTATTTCTTCAGCAACAGTTGTGATTTTCAGATCCATATAAATATATCTGTTTCAGAGGTACCACAGCGCGTTAACTGTGTTACGTATTACTTTGTTGTGAAATGTCAGGATGATTCTGATGTTGCTCAAGTCTTTGGTGCAACCACACTGGTGAATACCATTCGTCCACACTGGCTTTAGTAATTGCTTAAACATCATTATTTTAATGTGGATAGATAAAATGGATTGTCGTCTCATTAGCCAATACATTTTTCTATAGCTAATTCTAATGAAAGTTTTCTTAATCAGTAATGAATTTATTACCCATTAATTTGGGACCTATTTCTGAGGCTTCAAAATCATCAACTACACTTTGTACACTTTTCAAATTATGAACTTATAAAAAATTTCATGCAATTTTTTTCATATCCAACTTATTCAACTAGACGTTATTGTTCTGTCCAAATTTCAATACATTTTATCACAATTTAACTGAATCAATTTTTCGTCACTATTACCTTGATTTACAATTTGATAATCAACTGTCAAACGACATTTGCGCACATAGTAACACAAATCACATAGAAAAAAGTACTTTCAGTTTTTCCAGAACTTTCCAGATAAATTTTATAATTTTTCTTTCCCTAAAAAGCTTATTCAGACTATTATGAGTTCAGCCGTTCTCAAGTGATGCCTTTACCAACATTGGCTTAGATTTTTTTTTGTTACCAATGCAGTTTTTCGTTGCTCAATTCTCATTAGTGAAAAGTTGTATTTTCACCAAGTGATTACCACTCTTGTCAGAAGCGTTCTGGCCCTTTTGAATCCTCTAGAATGCGTCTTTGACTGACTATAACCTTTTTCAAGCAACATAGCTACAAATACTTTTTTAATTCTTGATCCATAAAATGATTATCTTCTTCGTTTTATAGCAAATACTTATAGAGGAATAAAATCTTAGATCAAAGCACCCGACTAGTGCTTCAAGATACAAGTTTATCGGTAACACCGCAGCCGGACAAATGAACAAAAAACAAATAGATACGAGTCGAAGAATAATTGATATTGACCATGAAAATACTAACTAGAAATACCAGAAGAGTACACAGCAGCTTGTCGGCTCGTACTTGTACTCCTATGTACAGAGATCTAATCTGATTAAAACTCATTAAAAAACATGAATGATTATGAGATTCAAAGGTCATCCAGTATCAAGGTCATTGAATTCAAGATCAGGTGATGAGACATGGTGTAATTATTTTATTTAATGAAATGACTACGTTGTAAACAAATTGATTTGTTGTTTACGACTGTTGATGTTCATATTTATATCCCATGGTAGAGAATTGATGAAATATTTTTAAGTACAAAATCGTGAATTTATGAAAAGCGTTATGTAAATTCATTTGGAAGGTATGTTACAAATGCAATGCCTGAAATTCTATAAAATTAATATACAGTAAAAACTCTTCAATCCGGCATTCTATGATTCTCAGTTATATAAGGTTCAATCTTAGTATGAAATAAAAGTATATAAGTTAAAACGTGTATAAATCCTTATTTTGACTCTTTGTAAGTTAGCTCAAACATCTCATATAATCTCGCATACGCCACTCTGAATTTTCGAAGGTCAAAGGTCACGAAAATCGATTTCTTTTACAGATATCTTGTTTCCTATGCTTTAAATGACTTTAGAGTTATTATCTACAAGGAATAAGAAAGAAGCATATTTTCGATAATGTTTTTTGACGACACAGTTATTAATTATTTCTATAATTACTACATAATAAAATAACATTTAAAAAATTCTTTGTGAAATTTTCATAAATAAATATCAAGAAATGAGGAATTGACAGCGAATACCTGCATACGTCACAAAAAAAAGTAACATTTCGCTGCCACTCATAACTCATCACTGGATTTTCTGAAATCGAAAAACCAAAATGATTTTATTAGTTGATAAGTTTCTACAACTACCCCTGTCGAGTTTTTTCAAATTGATTTTTCAATTTTTTCTTTTTTATTAAAGAAAGAGTGTGCAAAATTTAAAAGAGATCGGTGCAGTAGATTTTAAACTAGAGGGCACACTAACTCTGAAAAGGCTATGTGTGTTAAAAGTTTCAAAGAAAGACGAAACCAGACCAGTGAGGTGAAGACTTAAAACTCTATATCTCCGACAGTTTTACTCCAATCGACTTCAAATTTTCACACAATAAACTTAATATGTTGTACATTAATAAAAAGAAATTAAAATAAAAAAAATGTTGAAACCTTACTTAAAAAAAAAACTAAATTTAATGACGTCAAATTTTCCGGACAACGCTATTAACTACAACAGCGAATTAGTTTCGTTCTGTCTCATACTATACTCTAAACAACTTCGAAAGGGATCCGATACACTAGGACTTAGCTCAGACTGTAGGCTATAATGAGCTCTACACAGCACGATATGTCGATCACTATTCCGCGGGTGGGAGGGAGTGTGACCGCTATCGTCGAACTCATTTGCATTCTCAAAACACCGAATCATTCCGACTGTCTCGACTACCACGCCGCCGTGCCATTGTCACGGTCAAATTATGCAACATGCAAACGTGAAAATAGATTCTTTTCAATGCTATGGACTTGTTCTTAATTTTACACTGCTAAATTTAATTATATAGTAAATATATTGTACATTTCTGAGGTAAGGTTCTTGGGAACATCTTTAAATGTACAACAAAAGAATGTTCTTCAACTAAATTTTATTGTTTGCGATAAAAAGCTTTACGTATCGGTATTTGCGAAGCTATGTATCGATGTAAGGACAATAAAAGTTTTTCTGTTTGATTTTAGATCGTCTAGTACGGTCTGGTTACACAATGAAGGCAATAGGTCAATAATTAACCATACAGTATGTGCTCAGAACAATGCAGAAATTCCTGTGTTATCTCGGTAATGCCAAGAAATCGTGTCCAGTGGCGGGGGAAACATAAGCGCTAGTTTTATGATAGCTGCTTGTTTTATTCAAGGTTTTGTAGTTCAAGGATTGGTGCATCAGCATCAGTGTTTGTATTATTAAAGAAAAAAGTTATGTTTAAAGTTAAGCGAGTTAATTTTATTTATTGTGTGACACGTGGAAGAGTAGGAAAGCTGTGAGAGAGGGGGGTAAGAAGGCATATGCATTCGAGCACTAGAAGTTTCAGCGGTACCTATAAGCTTATTCATATCCTTGTGTTAGGCCTTCCGCACATGTGTCGACTGATTGCAAACCTTAGCCTCGAATCTGCCCGAACCGAATGAGAATGCAACTGTGTTGTTAGTGAGAGAACGCACGTGTATTCGAGTGAAATAACACACACGGAACAAACGAAACTAAACTGATTTGATATTGGTTTTGAGCAGTTTTGTTAAAAATTCTATAGAGTCACGAAACACGGCTCGATATGGCTCGTTTTTCGTTTTCGTTGTAAATTTGAAGTTTGCAATCAGTCGACTCGTGTGGGGACGGCTTAACTGAAACTAGTGAACACCTTTATATTCTATATCTATCTTATCTTCTACATATGGCAACACCATACGGCATGCCGTTCTGCATGCAACAAATAATGTTCAAA
The DNA here is from genome assembly GCA_963678705.1 of Panorpa germanica. Taxonomy (NCBI): domain Eukaryota; kingdom Metazoa; phylum Arthropoda; class Insecta; order Mecoptera; family Panorpidae; genus Panorpa; species Panorpa germanica. Next base: position 56,127 of record CAVMBN010000228.1, read on the forward strand.
CACAATGATTTAATCTTTTGATAGAGGAAAAGCCGAGAGTTCAAAATTTCACTCCAATATATGTAAGAATTTTGTGAAAAACATAAACAATGTTACCTAAATTAAAACTATTTTTGACTTATTTTACTGTTATCATAATCATCAAATTTGTAAAAGAATTTAGATCTTAAAAAGGTTTTTATTAGAAGTTTTATGATAATAAAACTACTCTCTTTAATCCTTAATTAGATTGTCCAACGGATTAAAAGGTCTTAAACCTTTACGATCAAATCCCAGTAAACAATTTGGTGAAGTGCCCTATTTAGTGACGTTTCTATCACTATTTTTAATTCTTCTTCAATTATAGATCGCATCAACTTCGCATTATCTTCATTTGTATTCCGACAGGTGGAGTGGTTCCGTCATCTGTAGCCGATAAAGTAGACATTTTATATGAAAAAATGAGAGAAACTGAACTGTAAACGAACTCTTTAATGACAAAAAAATCATGACGCATCTTCAATATGATGTCAAAGTGACTCCAAAACGTTTACTGGGATAAATCAAATTTTTTTAAAGTAATATATTACATGAATGTAATGTAACATCCATGTTTTATGTTTTACGATAATTATATTTCAGTTGAAGTTTCACTTCCAGTTTGAGGGTTCTCCTTCCAGGTTCCATTTCAGACTTCCAGGTAATGGTGTAATTACTGTCGGCAATCAACTGGAATTCCAGTATTGTTAAACGATTCCAAATTGTCCAAATAAATTCATGGAAAAGAATAATCTCTGTTGTTAATAATGAATACTAATTGACGTTTACTATTTAAAATATGTCTTAAGAATGGCACCAGGTTATTTATTAAAAAAAATAACTAAATAAGATTATAAAAAAAAATTACTTGTAGAACAAGATCAGTTTTCAGAAGAAAATTAATAAAGTTTTAAAGTTTATTTTCCAGAATAAATATCTTATTCTAATATATAATAAATATCTCAATAATAGATAATATTTATGGTTATTTTACAATAATGTTTAGAATTTATGCCAATTATTGATTATTTATCCTTTTGTCTGCAAACGATGAGTTGAAATCTGATATTTTAATACAATGAATTCTGATGGCAATTTATAAGGTAGAAATACAATTTTATTTCATGTAGATAACGAAAATATATTATTACCTATAAGTTTGTACCCCATTGACATGACCGTTAAAGGGGGCTCTGTCCACAAAGCTGCAACGTCGCATTTGCTTAGTGGCAAGCAACCGTCATGAAGCTTAAGATGCAACATGTCATAGCTCTAGCGTACTGCACGACGCATAGACGTAATATTATTTTATATATGAAGTGCTCTGCAGTGAATTTTCTTCATGTTATTGAACAATAGTCATTCGGTATACTGATTGAAATACTGAATCATCCTCTGATAACTCTCTTTCAGCAACAAACAATCTGCGGTTAATGTTCTTTTCGATGTATGGATGAAGCCGTCTGAATCATCGTCATCGAATAAAAGCGTATGCTATAATCACACCTTCCCAAGTAAAAATGTGCTTTCCCAATGCTAACGCTTCCCAACGCTTTTCAATGTTGATCCACTCAGTAAATTTTGCAGAACCTCCCGCTGCTCTAAAAACTTACTCTAAAAAGTACTCTTAAGAATCAACAAATTTGTTTCATGAAATATATAAATTTTCTGTTACTTTTTAGACCTCAATCGAATTTAGCATTTCCTCAAGCAATTGCAATAAACTCTTGTCTGTGACTGATGTTATTTTTTATTATTTAAACTTTTTCGCCTTGACTCGGTTGTAATTCGGTTTAACTCGCAATAAATTTCAATCTAACACGGTATAGTATACTTTTCTAAAGTTATCCAGCGTCTGGTCTTTTATATGAAGTTAGTCATTAACGCTGCCAACTTACAAATGACATAGTACCAACCGACACCGACATTGTCAGGCTTACCAACATTTAGTTCTGTATTTGACTCAACACTTTTTGACTGAGTACTGTACCATTCTGCAGCAATCCGTGCCCCAAGTCGAACCGTGAATGATTTTTTACATTTTTACGTTTAGTTTCGCACGGTATGTGAATTGTTGTACATAAACCATAGAAAATTTAATTTTATGGTAAATCCAGTGACGTATCTTATGTGAAATACACCTAAAACATATTTAAAATACACATAGATGACTTACTACGCCAATACATCTTAGAAATTTGATTTAATAATGAGCCGGCTGGACATTTACAATTTAATTTATAATCCAATCATGTTAATCTTTATTCTTAATACGTACCCGACTTAAACACGAGTCCAGCCCTGTGGATTTGTCTTTTACGACATTCGTTGCTGAGGTATTCAGACAAAACAAACACCAGAACAATTTATGACAAGGAATTAAAATAATTTAACGATGTTAATTGTAGTAATTCATACAAGCGTTACCGATGACCGTACAATGATAAAAATCCACGGCATTTTCCCACTGAATTTCTTATTCGCTAATATATATTGATAAGTATTACCTCAGACAGTTACATAACTACTTTACTCACCATTTTAGATAAATACTTAAATTCTGAATCCAACATTATAGTCTTCGAGATGAAAAACGAATTACAGGAGACCCTTTTTATAACAGACCCTAATCAATAAAAATCAGGACCACCTTTTTCTAAAGATTAACGTACACCTCTTCTCAGTATGGCAAAGGATGTTTTTTTATTTGATATAAAGTAAATACCTTTTACATTTCCCTTTTAAGGTCCCTTATTGCATGAATGTATAAGTACATGTTTTAACTGTTTTGTCGTTATATTCCATTTAATATCATTTTAATTAATTTAACTTAATCTATTTAAACTCTAACTCTTTGCCCATCGCTTTCTTTTAGCGCATTGCTGTGTTCTTCATCCTTCTTTTTCTTCCTTTCGATATGCGCTCTCCCTATTTCAGCCATCCAACTTCTTCTCTTCCTAGCCACAAGTAACAATTCATTCACGCTCTTTCTACTTTCCCAATACACCTACTCTTCACGCGTTCCAGCTTTTCCTCCTATTCCCCAAATATCCTGCTTACTGTTTTAATCTCCTCCTTCTTATAACTACTATCTTCCTCTTCGTTTACCAGCCTAAACCTTGTGATCATTTTAATATCATTGCTTCCTTGTTTTTCCAAATCCCTTCTTTATATACTTCATTTTTTAAAAGTGAAAAGAAGCGTGTGCAGTTATTAAAGGAAGGCAGTGAAGAGAAGCGGTGGATAGGGAGATAGAGAGAAGGAGCGAGGAAAGAGAAGGAAGGAAAGGGTCTCAATTTATGTGTTTTGTTTGTACTTTTATTGCTTCTTTTGGAAGAGTGAAAATGGGTAGATAGTATGTAATTAAGCACAATAATATGTAATTTATATTTTAATGGTAAAAATATTGCAATAAAATAAAATACTCTATTTTCTTTTAGAAAACGGACAACCTACTAACGGTACTACTGAATTTTCCATACCCACATAATGATAAATATGCTATCAATGTTGCCATCTTTATAACAATTCATACATAGTGTATCTCTCAGTGGCTTAATGTTGCAATGTAGGCGCCAAGCAAGGTCATCCAAATATAGATAATCTTTGACATACATCTGAACAACGGCGTATAATAAATTCATTCAAATATTTACATGTTTTAGTGACATAATTTAACCACATCTTTTGAATAAAATCATGAAGTAAGCATCATACTGTAACAAAACCTCAAAATAAACTGGAACCGTGGGCTGAGCAAAGACAGACACTGGGTCTCGTGAAAACGTGATGTTCCTGACTTGCAGCATTGTTGTAAAACTACTACTACTACTACTACTATTAGTTGTTGCTGGTCATAAAACAAAATCTCCAACACCGTCATTGGTATCGGCAGAGCAGTCGGTCCAACAGAGCAAATGAGCAACCAGTTTTTACATGCTGCATGATGGACAAGCAAGATATACTTGTTTGTCTGTTTAATGGGATTTTTAAATCTTATAAATGTTCCGTTTTTGGAGGTTAAGGTTAATGTAGAAGACAAGTGGTATATTTTAAATAATGTTCTCTTGAAAGATTTAGGTTATAACAAGTTTACTTCATTTGTTTGTTTTCCGCGAATATTTTAAACTATGTACAGGGCCGGCTTTGTATACAAGAGTATGAGGTCCCAAATATAAGCAATGAAGTCAAATATCCAATTATTTATTAATAAGTCGCAATATTAAAGATATTTAGATTATTTATAGATATATATATCTAGATTATTTACATTTGAAATAGTCCTTTCTGACTCTTTAATCAAGAATATCAGTTATAAAAATTAATATGTGCGTGACAATTTGCAATTTCTTTTATACAACAGAAACGCATACGAATGTGTGTGTAATACATCATTTACTACTAATACTAATAAGCCATGTATCCCATCAAGTTTTATATTACGATGGTTATTAAAAAGAAAAAATAATCTCTATTACTTATTTCTTAATTTCTTTTTCTTACTTATATGCTTTGCTTATAAAAAAACAGCAAAAATTAAGTTCAAATTTTATATAGCTTTAACTCTGTCAACTTTGGGATATATTTAAAACAAGAATAACGTCAAAATACGTACCCTAAAAAATGAGCTCACAAGTCCTTTCCACTTTGAGTACATAAGGAATACATAATTAATCCTTGCGGAATGGGACTTCCACTAAGAATTTTTATGGAACTCCTTTACTATCGATTTACCATAAGTTAAAAGTCACAATTTATTAAGGTGAGAGGTCAGTTATTAAGGGCAATTTAAGGTGACGTCATTCCGTTCTGCCACGCCATTCTAGTCCACTCCACTCCAAAAACGTGTCGTGTGTGAAAAGTTGTCTAGGTTTAAATGGTTTTAAAATCCAAAGGGAACGACTGTCAGTGGTGGGTTTAACAGATAATCTAGAAACAAAATGGCATATTAAACGTATATTTTACGCACACGCTCGACCCCCTACTGTCTCCTTAACTTCTTAAAACTGTTTAAAGTTTATTGTTGGATTTAAATTTAGCGCCCTCTCGGTATTGACACTATTGTATCTTTCTTTCTACACACGGTAATACTGTAGTTAATACTATACTCTGTAATACCGTCCTACTATGTAATTCTATACTCTGTGACTCCATAACTCATGTGTACATTTTAATTAAATAATAAACCTGATTAATATAAATTAATAGTTTATCTCTGCTAAATATAACAGGTTATAAGCCCAGATAAACCTAGAGACGTTCAATGTGTGTTTTTCGGAAAAGTGGATAAAGACTTTTAGTGTGGTGAACATAACCTTAAAAAAAAAACGTGGCTGTTGAAACTGTTTCTGTTCTTCTTTGTGTATAAAGTGTTCTCAACGAATAAAAATGGCATCGAATAATTCACTGGCATTAATCGAGAAGTTAACCGGCCGTGAAAACTATTCGACTTGGCAATTCGCAGTGAAAACATACCTACAACACGAAGAATTATGGGATTGTATTGAGGTTACCCCGGCGTCACGCACAGATTCAAAACGTGATACAAAAGCGAAAACAAAGTTAATTCTTCTGGTTGATCCGATCAATTACGTTCATATCCAAGAGGAAAACACGGCCAAAGGAGTTTGGGACAAATTAACTGCAGTGTTCGACGACTCAGGACTTACACGCCGAGTTGGTCTGCTACGTGATTTATGTAACACATCGTTAAGTGGATGTCAAAATATAGAAGAGTATGTGAGCAAAATTATATCAACTGCTCACAAGCTGCGCAACATTGGCTTTAAAGTGGACGACGAGTGGCTCGGGACATTGCTGCTCTCCGGTTTGCCCGAATCATATCAACCAATGATTATTGCGATCGAAAGCTCAGGCACAAAAATAACTGCAGACGGTGTTAAAGCAAAACTATTGCAAGATGTTAAAAATTTAGACAACAAAACAACGGCTTTTGCTGTCGACAAGAAGTTTCATAACAACTCTGTAAAGAAGAAGTTCTACAAGGGTGCGAGATGTTATTCCTGCAATCAATATGGACATAAACGCTCTGAATGCAACAAATACAAAACCATGAACAAGACACAAAAACCTAGCTCTTCTTATGCTGCTGTGTTTGTTGCATCATCCCACGATGGTGATGCTTGGTACATAGACTACGGTGCTTCGGCACATATGACTAAGACCAAGAATATAATTGTAAAGGAAACTACCCCTATAACAAAGAACATTCGTGTTGCTGATAACAAAGTGTTATCTGTGCAAATCTCAGGAGATGTCAGCTTAAACATTTATGACCAAAACGGGCAAGAGAATAAGATTCTGTTCACAAATGTCTTATATGTTCCTGAATTGGCAACTAATCTGATATCTGTAAGCCAAATTATTAAAAATGGAGGCCAAGTGAAATTTGATACCTCAGGCTGTGTGATCATGAACAGCAAAAATCAAATAATAGCAACTGCAAGCATTGTAAATAACATGTACCGGCTGAACATGCCTGAAAGCCTTGCGCACATGTCTAGTGTTGAACATGAAAAAGATGCTTTTTGCCGGCACCAGAGGATAAGACATCTTAATTTCCAAACTTTGAAAAAATTGTCTGATAACACAGAGCATTTAACTTTCTCAGGAAATACAGAAAATCTGAAATGCATAACATGTAAAGAAGGAAAGCAGACACGGTTACCTTTTAAAAGTGATGGAGTCACCAAAGCCCTAGAACTGGTTTATTCTGACGTATGTGGACCAATGGAAACCCAGTCTCTCGGTGGGAGCAGATATTTTTTAACCTTCCTAGATGAATATTCCAAGAAGATTTCAGTATACTTTCTTCACAACAAGTCTGAAGTGCTCAGTAAATTTAAAGAATTCAAGCAAGAAGTTGAAAATCAATCGGATGCTCATATAAAGGTTCTTCGTACAGACAACGGACTTGAATACGATAACAAAGCCTTCTCTGATTACCTGAAAGGTGCCGGAATCATTCATTAGACCACCACACCATACACGCCTGAACAGAATGGGACTGCGGAACGTATGAATCGGACACTGGTTGAAAAAGCGAAGTGCATGCTACTCAACGCTGGTCTGCCGAAGTTGTATTGGGCAGATGCAATACACACTGCTGCTTACATCATCAATCGTTCCCCAACCAAATCCTTAGCTTTCAAGACTCCTATGGAAATCTGGTCTGGACGCAAACCCAATGTTAATCATATGCGTATATTTGGCTGCGAAGCAATGGTTCATCTACCTAAAGAAAAACGCAGAAAATGGGATCCAAAGGCTCAAAGAATGATTTTCATCGGATACTGCGACCATACAAAAGGATACAGATTCACATTACCAAATACTAGAAAGGTAATAAAGAGCAGAGATGCTACATTTCTTGAATCCTCAGTGAAAAGAGATTTTGTTTCGGTAGAATTGAATGAGACAGAAACTGAAAATGACAAAACAAATACAAGAAAAGAAGATGTAAGAGAAAATGCAACAACGGAAGAGGACAGCTTGATTGACAACGACACAAATTTAGAAAGTTCATATGAAACAGAGAAAGGAAACAGGTCAACATCCGACAGTGAATACTTACCTAACACCAGAATTGATTCTCCTCCCGTCAGTAATGTGACATTGAGACCAAGAAATAAAAGAAAAAATAAGAATTTCAACTGTCCATGTACTGAACAACACACTCATCTGTGTTTATTCTCATCCTGTGTTCCTGTAACATATGAAGAAGCAGTACATTCAATAAATAAAAATGAATGGAAAAAGTCAATCAATGAAGAACTTGATGCTCATAAGAAAAATGAAACCTGGACATTGATAGAAAAACCTCCAAATGCCAAAGTGATCGGTAGCAAATGGGTGTTCCGAATAAAAGAAGAGTCAACGGGTCCACGGTTCAAATCAAGACTTTGTGCTAAGGGATTTGCACAAACCGCAGGTATTGACTACACAGAAACCTTCGCTCCGACTGTAAGGTATGATTCAATACGTTTATTACTTTCCATGGCTGTTCAAAATAAACTTAAAATCTTACAACTTGATGTAAAAACTGCATTTTTATATGGTGAACTTGAAGAGACCATATTTATGACTCCGCCTGAAGGTCTATCCTGTGAATACAGCATGCAAATTGAGATATTTAGCAACGGTATTTTTATACATCAGACCAAGTATGTGGAACAACTGTTAGAGAAGTTTAACATGACTGATGCTAACCCGAACACTGTTCCAGTGGACCCCCATGTAAAGCTACAAAAGGAAGATGGAGAACCAGAGAAAAACTATCCTTATAGAGAAGCTGTAGGTTCTCTTATGCATCTGGCTACAGTCAGTCGACCAGAAATTATGTTTGCCGTAAGCCTGGTAAGTCGATTTTCAAGTTGCTATAACAAATCACACTGGAATGCTGTCACGAAGATCTTCAAGTACCTGAAGGATACTAAAGATTATGGCCTGAACTACTCATCAACATCAGAGCCACCAGCTGTTACTGGTTATAGTGATGCTGATTATGCAAACGATATTGATACAAGACGCTCAGTTACTGGCTACGTCTTCATAAAGAATGGTGCTGCTGTAACATGGTCAAGCCAACGCCAACAGACGGTTGCTCTGTCAACAACAGAAGCTGAATTTATGGCCGCCTGTGCTGCAACAAAAGAAGCTATGTGGATAAAGCAAGTGTTAAGTGATATTGGTGAATATAAACAAGACACTATGTGTTTACATTTGGACAATCAAAGTGCCATCAGTGTAATTAAGAATATAAATTTTCATAAAAGATGTAAACACATTGATATTAAGTATCACTTCATAAAAGAAAAATATTCTCAAAAGATTATAGATCTTAAATCTGTAAGCACTGCTGATCAATATGCAGATATATTAACTAAAGCATTGTCAAAAGATAAATTCCAATTCTTAAGATCTAAACTTGGTATGTTTAACTACAACTCTTTTGTTAAGTGATATGTTAGAATATCTTGTACTATAACTTGATTAATATTTTCATGTTTTTTTTTGACACTCAATTAATTATAATTTGTTGTTAGAATGTCTAAATTTAGAGGGAGTGTTGGATTTAAATTTAGCGCCCTCTCGGTATTGACACTATTGTATCTTTCTTTCTACACACGGTAATACTGTAGTTAATACTATACTCTGTAATACCGTCCTACTATGTAATTCTATACTCTGTGACTCCATAACTCATGTGTACATTTTAATTAAATAATAAACCTGATTAATATAAATTAATAGTTTATCTCTGCTAAATATAACATTTATTTTTTGCTGACTAACCCAACTCGACTTTTTAAAATGTAAAATAAGTATTATTTATGTAATATGTACAGTTAAATCAATTGTTTCTTAATCGTTTGTAAAACTGCTTAAGAGCTCTCATCTGTAACTGCGAATTGTCAAAAGTTTTAGTGAGTACACAATGAACAACCTCCAAGGTACAATTTAGTGAAGTGTCCTGTTTTCTGACGTTTCTATCACTTCAAGTATAGTTCCATCAACTTTATTTTGATTTGTATTCCGACAGCCACGTGGAGTGGTTTCGTCATTTGTAGCCCGTTTTACTTTATCAACAGACATATAGCTTTATAGAAATTAAGACATAGTCCACAACCTCATTCAATAGTGTTTGTATTTTACTAATTAATTGTTCTTTTTAATTATTTTGTTTATTTAAAATGAATAACACTTTTAGAACGATATATTTCATCTTAGACTCTATATTTAACATAACATACTAATTTTAAAATTTGAAGTCAAGTTCAATGACATTCTAATTGCTAATGAGTTTCTCCCATTGTAATACCGGCTTCTCATTCGTTTATTGACCACGGAATATACAGTTATTGTTCACAACGCACGCCGCTCTGCGATGTTTACTTGCAAAAGCTTGTTTACTTGCGCACCAGAAACCTGTAGTGTTTAGTGTAGAAACAAGAACGACATGGGCGTCCGCAGGGGGTTTAAACTAACCACGCCATTATCTAATATTACGAATTTAAACTGAATAGAATATTTATGTAAAATATAAAAATGTAACCACTTGGAAATTGTTGCCGTGTTGAAAATTTTCAGCATACGCTTATGGTCAGTCTTTGCATTTCTTCTAATACATACAATTAGCTAGAGGCGCAAATGCAAATCGTGGGAATATTGTGAAATTGACATTCAACTTGTACTTGTTACGTAATAAAAGAAGTTGATTTGTGTTTTTCGGATGTTTAGTGCGTTGACTTTAACTTGAAGGTACAAGAGTACTGTAAAGGTAAGCGTCCATAGGTCATAGACGTACTGCTGCCTGCGCTAGACTGCTAACTTCCTTGATTTATTAATATAAAAGTACGCACGAGTATATCTACAACTGCATGTATTTATTAATTCATAATTTATGCAGTGTAGACACGCCATCAATCGGAACACGCTCCTGTAATAATTAGTTAAGCAGTCAGTTTCAAATTAGCCCTATAGCAGAAGTAGCAAATGCTGCGTTTCTGGAGGCTCCACACATAGAGCAGAAAATGTTTAGCGTGTAAAATTAAGGTTTAAATATTTTTCTTTAGATCTAGCATTAGAGCAGCACAGACCGCTTCAATCCGCTTTTGTACCTACTTTTAAAACTTATTATTACTTTGATAGTTGTGTCATTTAAAACGAAATCTTTAAACCACAGTGAAAACTGTGTTATTTATCGTAAAATAATGAAATACACCTACATTATAAAAAAAATACCACGCCTTCCTGAGAAATTTTATGAGTATAAACTGTATAAACCATTAATTGATGTATCTTCTATGAACTAAAATTATTCGGCGACTCAACATAAGAAGCGAATGAAGTAAGAAGAGGGTACACTGCAAGAACCGCTTTTAGCGACATCATTTATTGATTTATCTTCTATGAACTAAAATTATTCAGCGACTCTTCGGCCACTCAGTATCGCATGATAATATTTACTCAGTATTCAGTCGTTCATATGCAATATCTCGTTATGGGTTTTTTGTAACTACCAAATAAGGAAGCTTTCTTTAGAAACAGTCTGTATTTTCCTAATCTTGTTTACTACGCTAAAGTGTTGTTTACGAAACATTAACCGTCGTGTAACTTGAAAACGTAAGGACAGTAATTGGTATTGCTCCTAATTACCACTCAATGGGTATAACATTACCCAGCATCCTTCAGAGACCACCAATTTCAATCTAACTTTATCTTTGAGTCATCCGTTATCAGCGTTCGCGTTAATTGCAGTCATGATCTAACTCGTATCGACATGTCAAGGTCTTTGCATCATCATCATCAACATCATCATCTTAAGGAGTCATCAACTGTCAAGGCGTCTGTGTTGTCCAGCGTTAAGAGCGCGGTCCAGCATGGTGATGCTGTATTCGTTTGTTTAGCGTCTGACGACAGATGTCCTTGCGGATCTCGTGAAATCCAAATAAACAATCAATAGCTATGTGTTGACAAATTAATAATATTTGTTAAGGCAATTTATTAGTAAAACTACTTTTGTATGCCACTATTAACTTCAATGCAAATTTTCCAATGTTTTGAACAGCTGTTATTAAGGTCAAAACGATGAAAAAGAAGCATATTTTCGATAATGTTTTTTGACGACACTGTTAATATATAATTATTTCTATAATTACTACATGATGAAATGACATTTGAAGAATTCTTTGTGAAATTTTAATAAATAAATATCAAGAAATGAGGCATTGATAGCGAATCTCCGCAGACGTCACAGAAAAAGTAACATTGCGGTGCCACTCATAACTCATCACTGGATTTGCTGAAATCGAAAAACCAAAATGATTTCATTAGTTGATAAGTTTCTGCAGGTAATACTCGAGGTCGAGTTTTTCTTTTTTTTTTGATTTTCCAATTTTTTACAGCACTTAAAAGTCAAAATACCGATTTTTCATAAAAAAAATCAGAAACTTTGTTATTTTAAAATACGTTAAAACTAAAAAATTCGACAGCGTTACCTCGGCATTTATGTAAAGAAAGAGTGTGCAAAATTTCAAAAGAATCGGTCCATTAGATTTTGAGCTAGAGAGAGCACCGACTCTGAATAAGCAATGTGTGAGAAATCGCATTTAAAAGTTTCAAAGTAACACGAAAGCACACCAGAGAGGTGTAGACTTAAATCTCTATATCTCCGACAGTTTTATTCCAATCGACTTCAAATTTTTACACGATAAACTTAATATGTTGTAGAATAATATAAATAAATTAAAAAAAATAATGAGTAAAATAACAGCTCCGCAGTACAGCAACTGTCAGACGCAAATAACAGTCCATCATCTACTAGTAACCTGTCCACAATATCAAATTCAACGAACAGAACTCCTAAGTCTTTGCGTTCGATTGTCGCTACCATAAATCAACAAGCAATTTTTCAAACCAATGAAATATTCATAAAATGTCTATTTTTAGCATAATGTCGGTTATAAACTGCCGGTCGGGCTATTGCCACGGCAATGTGTCAATAAAGTGATAATGGACTCTAAATTATTGTCTCAGAGAGCTGCTGGAGTGCTAACCTACCTTTAAAGTGATTAATACGTATTAATATGGATTTACAAGCATGTCGCAATAAAATTCTGCTGTTAAATGAGATGTTTTATTCACAAAACGAACAAGTATAGATTTTCTGGATTATTGCTATTTAACAGCCATCGCGAACATAAGTGGAATGCATTTTTAAAATCAAGATTTATTGCAGATTGATTTTAATGCAGATACAAACACAAATGTTTTTATTTCTTTATTTTTTGAAGAAAATATCTGATAAATATAAAGTTTTAATAAATTATATAAGGTTTTCCCGATGAGGACCCTACAAGGTTGCCTAGTAAGATCCTCGTGTGGCAGGTCTATATCTATATTAAGGTTTTCAACTTTTTTTTAAAATTTATTTATATTATTGTACAACATATTAAGTTTATTGTGTGAAAATTTGAAATCGATTGGGGTAAAACTGGAGTTTTAAGTCTTCATCTCTCTGGTCTGTTTTCGTGTTACTTTGAAAGTTTTAAATCAGTGTTTTAAATCTAGCTCAAAATCTACTGGACTGATCCTTTTGAAACTTTGCACACTCTTTCTTTACATAAATGCCGAGGTAACGCTGTCGAGTTTTTTTAATTTTTTTATTTTAACGTATTTTAAAATAACAAAGTTTTGTGATTTTTTTCATGAAAAATCGGTATTTTGACTTTTAAGTGTTGTAAAAAATTTAAAAATTAATAAAAAGATAAAAACTCGACAGCGTTACCTGTAGAAACTTATTAGCTAATGAAATCATTTTGGTTTTTAGATTTCTGATAATCCAGTGATGAGTTATGAGTGGCACCGCAATGTTACTTTTTTTGTGACGTCTGCGACCTTCGCTGTCAATGCATCATTTCTTGATATTTATTTATGAAAATTTTACAAAGTATTCTTCAAATGTCATTTTATAATGTTATTATAGAAATAATTATATATTATCTGTGTCGTCAAAAAACATTATCGAAAATATGTTCTTTTTTTATCGTTTTGACCTTAAACCCCTTAAATATATAGAATAAAAAAAAAGCTCCCTACAAGGGTGCAACTCCAAGACACTATACTGAAAACACTTCTTTACCGACCCAGCAACGTTGGTTAAATTAAAAACACATTCAAGACAGCCAAGGTTTTCTTATTGACTCACTAAAGATGGAATGACCCATATCTACATATTTACATACTCGTATTTTCTTTAAAAATTTCTTCAATATTTGTAACTGAAAATAAACAATTTTCTCTACACAACACGAACAAGTACCATACACCTATAACAAGGTACTGATGCATTTATTTGCATAATGATGCAATTACTTAACTAAGTGCATTTTACGAGTACACATATAACTTGTTGCATTACCTGCAGAATGAATGACCTTCTATCGTTTACTTTGTTAATCCATTTACTATGTACCAGAGATACGAACAAGTACAAGCATCGGGCAATACTAATTTGTTTAATAAATATGCAAGAGTTATTATTTATTTAATTGATGATTTCGTTATGTAAATACGAAACGGTAAACACTGTTGTTAGTTAACGTATCATTAATCCCGAAGAAATATTTCCCGTGCGATCTCCACAGCGCATGTAGCTGGGGCGGTGCTACAGACTTCGCAGACGCTTCCTGTTAACACCCCCTTTTTAATTGCGAAACCGAAATTTATAACTGCAGTAGCCATGAATGGATCATTCTTGTTGTCTGGATATAACATATAAGAAGAAGCAGAACAATATTAGGGACGATAAAAGGCTGCGTGCCTAGGAAGCCCAAGAAACTATATATTAAAAAAGCGCATGTAGCTGCTCAATATAACTACTATGGAATATGCGATACATCACCCAGCGCGTGAGACAGAAGATACTCATGAAGAATCTGGCGTTCTTAATCCAGATGGTCGCATTTCTATAGTGTGCGACTACTTTTATATTAAACTATTATATAAACGAACATATATGTTATTTATAAGCACAATATAATTGTTACAACCGCAACAATCAAAGTAAATTCAGACAGGGCAGGTTTTGACACGACCAATCTCGATAACAATGCTTTTTGTTTGTTATCTATTATTTGTATTGATGTAAATAGATTTCATTGTTATCTATGACACTATTAGCTATAGTAAAAGAACATTTCAATGAATCACAAGGCCACGCGTGACTATGAATTACTGATAAATTATTAAACACCTGAAACACTCTACAGATCTACCTGTTTACAAAACTATCTGTCTTGTCTGTTTTTCTTGCATAGAAAGAATAAAGCAAGGCAATAGATTTAGCACAGGTACACAAAATCTATAAATTGGGCTACGAACTGTTACTCCATTAAGCATATTTTCTAGATTTAGCCCCCTGCGACTATTTCCTGTTTCCAAACCTAAAGAAATGAGTCTAACAAAGAGATCATCATTGAAACAACGCCTATTTTGAGTGCCTTGAGAAAACCTATTATTTGGAAGGAATAAGAAAATAGATGTATCGAGCTAGAGGGGGGAATTAAGTCAAATTGATAAAGAAAACATATTTTCGATAATGTTTTTTGTATATAATTATTTCTATAATAGTTAACCCGGTCAAAATAATCATTTGAATTAGCTATATTTCGCATTGAACTGAAAGTTGGTACAGACCTTGGGTACACTATTACAAATAAAATACTAAAAGTCCTCACTGATCGTACATCTGCAACAAAAAGTTATTCAAGATCAAACAGTTTTTCAAGATCAATTTTTTACAGCACTTAGAAGTCAAAATACTGATATTTTATGAAGAAAATTAGAAACTTTGTTATTTTAAAATACGTTAAAATTAAAAAAAGGACTCGACAGCGCTACCTCAGCATTTATGTAAAGAAAGAGTGTGCAAAATTTCAAAAGGATCGGTGCAGTAGATTTTAAGCTACAGGTCACCGACTCTGAAAAAGTGTGCGAAAGACGCGTCTAAAAGTTTCAAAGACAGACGAAACCAGACCAGAGAGGTGAAGTTATAACTCTATATCTGCGACAGTTTTACTCCAATCGACTTCAAATTTTCACACAATAAACTTAATATGTTGTACATTAATATCAATAAATAAAAAGAAAAGGATAAAAAAATAAAGCGCTTTTCCAAAAAAAAATTTACTAAAATATCAAACTACCATCGTATTACATTTATATTTTAATCAAAAATTGAAAAAACCACCTCTAAAAAATGTGTTTAAAACCCAGTAACTATTGCAATCTTAAGATTTACAGCTTTCTGACTCCGTATAAGTCTTTAATGATTATTTTCTTCAGTTTTTCTCAATAAATATGTAATAACAATGGCAGCCGATCGACACAAACCTCCGCGTAATTTTTTATTGTTAACTAATTAAGCACGAATAGTTTTTGCAGTAATTAATAGCTCCTCTAGCTGACCATGAACTCAAAACCATCCGGCATATGGGCTCATCCTCATCCTCATCTTCTGCTTGAGTGACTGCACCAGCAGCATCCTATAAGTACTTCGATTACTTCGAGACACAATGCTATCTGTTATGATTCCACTAATACTACCAGCAAAAATAATTATACGATTTTTATTCAATGATTTAGTACTAATTGTTTTTCATTTTTTTCTGTAATCAATTTTTACGAAGGTTGCCACTTATATGTAATAACAAATTTGCAGTAATTTGTAAATTATAATTACTTTTTAAAGTACTTGCTCCTAATTTTAAAGGTTATTTACACATCTTCTATTTATAATGTTAAAAAATATCTTAATAAATTTCCATGTCAAGAAATATATTATGTAACATTCGCTTTAGTTCAAAAACGGTCCAATCTATGTTTTTGAAAATTTGATACTTTTAGAGAAACCTTTTACCAAACTTTTGGATTCTATTTTCTGAACTTCGGAAAAACAGAGCTGAGGGAAAAATCTGAGTATAAATTTTTACAGTGGCGAAGGTGAATTGGGATTCTTTGCTGTGGCTTAGACTGATATGTATATAGTCTGTAAAAAATGCACACACACAAACACAAAAAGACGATCAACTGAAAAGACATGAATTCGATTTTCAAAAACTGCAGTGTGAATAGCCTATGTTTTCTACAGATTAAAAGTGTGGCCAAAATGTGTGCGAGAGAGAGGTATATGTTCCTATTTGTTACGACTACTTTTCGAGTTTTGCAACCACAAATAAACGCAGGCTGACTTTTTAAATCTAAAGATTGTAGATTGGATATGACGTCATGAAACTTGTGACTCATCTTCATTACCTGCCACATCTTGTCTGTGACCCTGTCCCTTTGCTTGTGACCTAATCAATGGATGACCCTCCCAACCCAGTTATTTGTTATTCGTATTTGTGATGTTTCAATAGATAAAATAATTTACAAAATTTTTAAATAAAATGTAGTTTTATTACGTTAGATAAACGTTAAACACACGTTACTATAGCACTGGTATGCAGACAATGTTGTAATGAATGAAACCAAGCCATTCTACGTCAAACCACATTTTAATTTTTGATTGATTAATAAAGACGTGTTACCAACATATCTCAAGTGTATATATCAATAATTTGTTAAATTTTTGATTATGTTAAACGACCTTATTAAGAATGCTATTGAAATATTTTCAACAGCATAATAATTATGTTCCATTGATTGATCTGTACGAGCATGTTCTCCTGTTTAATCTGCTGGTTCCTGTGTTTTGTCCGTCATTGTGCGAGCGTCACGTGAATAGCTTTATTGACAGATTTCATTTATAAGGATCACGTTTTATTGAATTTCAATGAACCTAGAATTTTTGACAATGACTACAGGCAAATTAGGTGCACATTTTTTATAAAATCGATTATATTTGTCCTTGATCAATCAAGTTCAATTTTTTAAAGAAAATAAAACATAAAATTATAAGCAACTTTTATAAGCCGAAAAAGTAGGAACCGATTTTGGATATTTTTTATGCACTGATTCCAAAAAATACCTGGCTGATTTTTAATATAAAAGCTAATTGATTTGGCCAATTTGCCAAAAGTACAACAATATTTTAAACTTTTAGAACTTTTTTTTTTATTTATTTTTTATTGTAGAATGTGAGACGATTTCAACACCAAGTTCATGTTCGCCTGAAGTTAATTTATTTTAATTAAATTTGGTTTATCATGTTTATATCAGTAATGAATTCGAGCACTTTTTTAATTTCTTCACCACTGATGCTGTGTTTTGTTCTTTGCATTTGATATTGTGGGCAGGTTACTAGTAGATGATGGACTGTTATTTGCGTCTGACAGCTGCTGCACTGCGGAGTTGTTGTTTTACTGATTAAATGTTGATGCGTCAATCTCGTGTGTCCTATTCTTAGTCTGAAGATGGTTTTTTCGAATTGTCTATTGCTGTGATAAGAAGTTTCCACTTTTTTGTATTTTCCTTAATTAATTTTAGTTTGTTGCTAAGTTTGAACTTTGTATGACTTGAATTTTGTCATCAAGAACACGTTTTCTTCGCATGGTGTACGCCCTTTATATAGTAATTGAGTTACTTTCATAATCAACAAAGTGTTGTAAGCTGTCGGGTATTATCCATTGGAGATGTAGTACCCACCCGACTTAATTAATTTGTTAAGTCATCAATATCAACGCCGGATGCAAGATTTGGGCATTAACTCCGACACGAATACCTGTCAATCGTGATGAACGAATCGGATTGACAGGGGAGGTAAAACTTGTGCCGGCGGAGCTTGTAAAAAAAACGGACGTTTAGTTTTCGAAGTACAACACTATAAAATCTGTGCTTGAGACGAAAACTAAATAGCAGTTCATGGCATGAAGGTTAGCAACCTCTGATTAGGAACGCTTAAGCTCCTCAGATTGTAACAGTTCAATGTTACTTGACCGGGAAATTGTTTGATGCTCGGTGCCCGCCTGGGCATTAGATCTTTTGACGGCCACCTTGCCCGGCGTGGCGCGTCTCGCCAGTAAACAAATATTTAACAAATTGTTCCGACGCAATTTGAAACAATTTGTTACTCATTACTGAATCATTATATATTAGTTTTTTCTTGAGATATAATTGCAGCTAAATTTTGCAAGTTCATGATGAAATCACGCGCGAACTGATTACGTTATTAAATATGTTATAATTTGTGTTCTATTATTGAACAAAAAAACAAACATTGAAAACATAACAACAACAAAGGAGAGTTATTGCAGGTTTTTTATTGTATATATATTTATGGAGGTACCTTAAATGATGAATATATTGTACAATTTAGAAGCTCGAGAAAAAGAGGTAAAAATACATACTGACACAATAGGACTAAATTAAATAAAATAATAAATGGATACAATTGTGACACTGGACACATACAATTATATACAGTTATATACAGTTTTTTTATATATATAATTTCTCGGGCTTCCTAGGCACGTAGCCTTTTATCGCCCCTAATATTGTTCTGCTTCTTGTTGACAACAAGAATGATCTATTCATAGCTACTGCTGTTATAAATTTCGGTTTCTCAATCAAAAAGGCGGTGTTAACAGGATGGGTCTGCGAAGTCTGTAGCACCGCCCTTTGGAGTTCATTTCTTGCCATTACTGTACTTTTGCCACAGAATGTGGTCAGGATCTGCCTCCTCTTCACCACATTCGCATTTAGGGTTTGGAATGATCTTGTTTCTTGCTAGATGTTTCGGAGCTCCAGTATGATTCATTCTTAGTCTTAAGGTCATTGTTATTAATCTTCTTGGCGATTTTAGTTTGGCAAACCATGGCTTCCGTTTCAGTATTGATTGTATTTTATAAAATACTTTACCTTTATCAGAACTATCCCACTTGTGTTGCCAATTTTTCATTTCACTTTTTTCTAATTCTGATTTTTTCTCATATCTGATTTTTATTTATATACAGTTATAAGGCCCAAAACAGCGATTTTTTAAGTATTTTTCCTGGGAAGACTTTTAGATGTATTAACGTAAAAATTTGTATACATGTTATAGTAACTTTTAACTGTATTTTAACATTTTTATATTTGCAAAAATAATAATTTTAAAGCGTCTATAGCTGATCTCCCGGAGCTCCTCTCGAAAAGGCATCTTGCGATGACCACGATATCTCTGGACTGAATTATTTAAAATGAAAAAACCAAACGGATTTCGTTAAAGTAATGTATAATCTAGTAATTAATCGAAGGAATAAGCAAAATAAATTTTGCCTATTAATTGTTTATAAAAAAAAATATTTATCGGTGAGAAAAAACCTTCGATTAATTACTAAAAAATATACTTAAGAAACTTGTGTTAAAATTTAAGACTGATCGGTTCCGCCGTTTCTGAGTAATCTTGGTCACCGATTTTTTTCAACTTCCATAACTTCGAAAATAATCGCCTGATTTAGTTGAAATTTTCTGTATGTGTACTTAAATATATGCACATTACGAAAATGAAATAATAAAATAAAAAAAATTTGAAAATATTAACTGTATACAAATTTAATAAAAATATATATACGTGTATGTGAACGTAACGTTAGACTGATATTTGTATAACATGTATTTATTTCTTCTTCTTCGACTGTAGCTGACACAATGTACGTCTAGAATTATGAATGGGAACTCATTAATTTTAATTAGACATACTTCCATGTATTTCTATTCAAACATCCCTTAAACTAACATTTTTTTAAGTATTGTTATTGTTACAAATATGGAATACTGTTTCGTTCAGCTATTAAAAAAATACCGCATGCATTGTTTAGGGCTCCTATTACGAAGACAATGGTTCTGGCATCATGGCGGATGACCTGAGTAATGGTAATAACGTGCAAAGAACTATTAAAAGTGAATAGTGTAGGAGTGTCAAACATTGCGGTCATTACAGGCGCCTTTGCATTGTCTTGTAAATGTTATTCTTCTTTTTTAACATGCACGTTTGGAAATTCGCAGAAATACGATAATACAAGTACGTTTAAACCTACTAAACACACACTGTGAGAAAACACAGTAAAAATTACTTGACTGCTATAATAGTTTTACAGCAAAATTTTTTTTAGTTTCAAATAATTTTTAATATTTATATAGGATTTTTTGTCATAAAGCATTATATAGTTCAAATTGCGAGAGTTCGGCAGCGACTTATAATTAAAATAAGTTGTGGTGTATAAACTGCCGATATAACTAAAAAGCACTGACTCACTTATT
Source organism: Panorpa germanica (assembly GCA_963678705.1). Classification (NCBI taxonomy): domain Eukaryota; kingdom Metazoa; phylum Arthropoda; class Insecta; order Mecoptera; family Panorpidae; genus Panorpa; species Panorpa germanica. The sequence goes on from CAVMBN010000228.1 coordinate 76,908, forward strand.
TTTCTATAATGTATATAGAAACGAATAAGATAAAATTCATTAAAGTATAAGTCGCCGCCGAACTATCGTGATTTGGACTATACTACCTATATTTTTTGGGTTTTGTTGTTTAATAAGGTAGTTTTGCCGTGATAATCCAAGACAAAAGTATAGTCCGACAGTCTATTTCAACTTTAAATATATATATCTTTTCAACAAATCGATAAAGAAAAATGATTTTCATTTGTAAATTTTCCTAATTCTTTGTTTTATTAATTATTAGTTTTTTAGAGCATTCTTAAAATGGTTTTTCAGGTATACACGAAACTATGTCTTTATGTCTTTTTCTTTTATACTTTATCGGCCCGTTCCATGTTAATTATGTGAACATTAATTATAAATATCTCGCCTCACAATCGGTGGCCAAAATTCATTTCTTTTTAGACATATTTAATACACTTAGATTAACACTATCTTTTAATTATATCAAAATATTACATTAATGGAGGGTAATATGCATGTTTTGTGTTTACCAAACTTCACAGCTATCTCTGTGCGAGGCTCGAAACTTTTCAAACGACCCTCGTATGCAATTAGAGTTATTTGTTACATTCAAGGTATCTTAACAAAACAATTGTAAACTATGAAAATTATTTAAATGTAAAAAAAATATATATTTTGCCATTAAGACGACTAATTATTGTATATTAGGCAGTATCTTACAGCAGCGATATGAAATAATTATATTACTTTGAGATTAATGCGCAGTATTTTGTTAAAGTTAATTTTTAAACTATAATTATTTAACTACACTTCAAAATAATTAGTAGGAACCTCCAACGATTCTTAGTAACCTTGCATAATATATGTACTTCGTTAAATAATATAGACTTAGTCATCATTATTGCCCGAACACTAATTAATACGTTAATAATGATTTACTTGTAAAACTCGTTAATCAACGCCTGTTGCTTATGCAACAACTATAACATCAATATGTATTCGATGATTCGAACATAAGGCGAAGCGTATTTCGTACTAGATCAAAATAAGGACTAATTGATTTGTTTTCTTTGCAGACAAATGACTATACATATCCTGGAACGCCTCGAAGGTCCTCCATTCACACCTATGGGGGCACAATGGGTCTCGGTGGCTCATCATGGGCGCTATGGACGGATCACAGTACTGGAGTACCTCACAAACCTCCAAACAGATCAAGAGCTTGCTCGGTGATTTTAGCAACAGCTGCATTTATTGTGATCCTAGCAGTTTTAGCTGTCGCTGGTCTAGCGTTCTACATGGGGGCTATCAGGAGCGACAGTGATGAACGTAAGCCCTGATTAAAACTTAACATAATATATATGACTATAGATTCTAAATTAAATATTTCTATTTTAGCTATCCTCTGCTTTTAATGTAATTTTCGGGTTCTGCGAGGGGATTCATATACGCCTGGATTGCGGTACAACCACACAACAGTGTTTAGAGATAAAGCTCAACGGTACAGAGCTTTATTAGACGCTGTTTACAAAAATAGTGCACTGGGCCCAGCGTTAAGCGGCTGTCAGGTTGATAGATTCGGCAATGAGTCTTAGACGGTCTTCTACAGATTATATTTGGATAGGAGAAAGATTCCAGGGTAAGTAACATTAGTATTATATATGAATATATAAAGATGAACTTTGTAGAATAAACAACTACAATGGGCTTGTGTCCTATGTCTTAATTTCTATAAAAGTGTTCTATCTATTGATAAAGTGGGTTACTAGAGCCTCAAATGTTCAATTATTTTTTAATAACTCCGTATATGTTAAGAGATATTAACAATTAAAAAAGTCATTTTGTCTCTTTAATTATTAATGAGATTCAACGTTGAACACATTCCAAGTGCATGTGACATCCCAATCCTTGTGTAAGGTTACCAACCTTACAGATCATAAATCTCTGCTATATGTATTTATATATCAAAATGTCAAATATTATTTACAGCTATTTCAAGGAACAATAACATTTCAATATTATGTCTACCGTAACAGGGTTAAATAAAATAAAAACTTATTATTCTTTGACTTGACTTGATTATTTCGACTACCAATAGCTGCAAAATATTACCACAACACTGACCTAATCAACAAATAACTGATGTATAAAATGCATTTCACGTTATACAAATGGCCGACCATCTCTAGCGCTAAAACTACAATTCAAATTTTTAATTGCTATATCTCCGTCAACATTTAGATATTTAATAAAATAGACACGCCAATACACATTTTTTAACATCAATTTCAATCAAGAATTGAAAAATCATTGACACAAGCCCATTCTAAATTCAACGTTGTATTTTTATTTTTCTAAATCTTTTCCAATGTTTAACACAGAACTAACAACATTAATGTAAAATGTATTTTTGGTTGCCCTAATATATAATGTAGTTTTGTTATTCTAAATTATTAATTTATATTCTACATTTCTGACGGATCTGAACTTATATTAATTTGCTTTCCATTTGATTTCAGAACAATTGCAAATGTTGAGGAAACTTTGAAAGACATCCTCCTTCAAGATAACGCTTCTAGAAAACCAACATTCCGTCAAATACGTATTGTTCCAGACAGTCTCACAGTGACACGACAATTAGGAGAATAATACAAATCTGCTTCATTTTATAGAGAAGAAACTTTTACACAAACTTCTCAAGAGCCAACATTACAAACAAGAAGTGGTGTTGTAAGAAAACCAGTTACCAAAACAAGTAGCACCACTGTAACAAGAAAGAAACCTGTAAAAATTAATGATGAACCTGAAATAGACACTGAAAATTTACCAGTTATTGAAGGGTCGTTTGAGTTAACTAAAACTGATGCTGATATCACAGAGAAGAAAGATGTCCAAGCAGTTGTTGTTACAGAAAAACCCGTAAAGAGAATAACAACCGCAAAAACAGAGCGCCCAACAACTGTAACTTCAACCACAACAACAACTACTACTACAACTAAGAAACCAACAACAACCAAACCTTCTACAACAGTTGAAGTTACCACGAAAGGAACCGAAAAACCAACAACTACCCAAGAAATAAAGGAAACCACAACTGAATTCGTAAAACCAAGTACAAAGGAAGTAGATGATTTACCAATACCGAATTTGGATTCCTTGTTTACTATAGCTGATGAAGATTTAGATAAGCAACCTTGGAGGCCGATAAAACCTAAAATTGAGACCACTAGCATGGCTGCACAGAACTACGAACCTATTGAGGATAGAATCGGTTTGGATGACATGGAATTACCAGATGTTTCTATGGGTCAGGGCGTCCCAAGTATTGATAGAAGTGATTATGTGTATTCTTCACCATTCGGGGAAGTTGTACATGATTTTCATACTTCAGGTTTAGAGAATCGGGAAAGTTTTGAAGTAACAGGATCCCCCAGCTACGCTGATGCATTTGGTCCTCAAGATGTTTTGTCATATCATTATGGCGGGGTTCAGAAACAAGATGAAGGTTCGAAAGGTACAGGACCACCTAATATTTTACCACAATCTATAAATGTTATGAAGGGCGTGTTGTACACAGAACTACCACCAAATCCGGTTTATACTAGTTTCACAAATTCTGAATTTTCTGGAAGTTTTTTAGAAATTGAAAAATTGGGGTCATCAGCACCTAAACCGCATCAAATCCCTGTCAATAAGATTCTGGAAGATGTACCAGATTTTAAATATATAAGTCCAAATTTGAAAGACTATGTAAGTTCTACTTCCAGTGAGAGTTATGAATCAGAATACTCGACGTCAGAGGAAGATGAAGAAACAACTACAGCTAAATCGACGACGATTGATTACCCTTTAACTACCCCAAGGGATAAGCCAACTACTGTTGGATTACGTATCATCAAAGGAGAATTGGATGGCGAAGGACTCGAGCATCTTTCAGGCGGTGTTATTATTAAGAAGCATCAACCTGCTCCAAGCACAACGGAAAGTTTCTTTGATGGCGCAGAAGAACGACACACTGATATAGATTTGCACGAAATGACGAAGGTTCACGAAGTTAAACAAGTTCCTCATGATACGAACAGAAAACCTGTTATAAAACCAAATATAAACATAGAAAAAGAGCCCTCGTATATTCCAAATGATTTTGTAGAAGTAGAAACTCTGAAATACATCCCTGGATCTGCAACATCAACTGAACTCCCAGAAACACCAAAACCAGCATTGCAACCATCTAAATGGGAATATGTTAACGGCACGGAAATGTCCTTTCGGAATTCAACGTTCCATAAGGTGTACAATGATACTCTGCAGGCCGTGGTGGTGCACAACACCACGCTAAAAATAGCAGATAAAGTAGAAAACAAAGTGGTACAAAATATATCTTCAATATTTGACACTTTATCTTCGAAGCTGGGTATTGTACCAAATATTCAGACAATAGTACCACCATTCAAAGGATCGCGAATTGAATCTCTTAGCAGGGCTACCACCACCACATCAACCACTACAGAAAATATAAATTTAGGAGTTGTAGAAGTTGTGGATCCTGATATGGAAGATATTTTATTGAAAGAAATGGTTACTGGCGTACCGGAAATATCAGTGACGCCATTGGTTACACTGATCCCTGTTAAATCTAACTCGGGCATTAGTGGGACGTTAAGACCGAGACCAAAACTGAGTGAAGAAACCCGAAGTTTTGAAGGCACTAATCAAAATTCATTTTTTAGTTCAATTATAAATGAATTTAAGAATTTTGGAGAACCATCTTTAAATTTAGATAATAAGAAACCGAACAAAACGGAAGAGGAAGCAGCAACTGTTAAAAATACAGAGAGGAGGGTGCTCTGTTACTGAGTTAGGTGTTTTATAAGTTACTATTTCCGGTATGGGTTCTAAGACTGATGTGTGTACTTCTCTCTGTGTCGTCAGGGTTATTGTATAAGCTAGAACTGTCGTTGTCTAGCGCGTCCGCTGCCGTCATGAAGTCGACTACTGCTGTTATAACTTCCGGGTTGTTAAATAGGCTGTTCTAATCCTCATTTTCAATTGCATTTATTTTGATTCGAGTCAGTGTATCTGCATTTGTATTTTTCTTTCCCTTTTTGTTATCTACTGTATAATCGTAGTCGGATAATTTTGTTTTTTACCTTATCATTTTCGTCTTTGGATCTTTTAATAAATCCAGCCAGACAAGTGGATTATGGTCAGTGACCATGGTAAATTTTCTTCCATATAAGTAGGGTCGAAAGTATTTTGTGGCCCTTGTGATTGCTAAGAATTCTTTCTTTATAGTAGAGTTATTTTGTTCCTACTCGTTTAATGTCCTTACGAAAGTATCGCTCCCAGAGCATAATTGAATTCATCTGCAATTAGTACAAATGGCTTTTGGAAGTCAGGGTATTGTAACTAAATGCAATTTTACAATATTTCCTTCATGGTGTTAAATGCCATATGATATTCTTTATCGTGTTTTTTTTTATGTGTATTTAAAAATCTGGTCATTGGTTTTGTTATCCTGGCGAAATCTTTTTAAATTTTCTATAATACACTACTAATCCCAGAAACGACTTAATTTCTGTTATTGTTTTTGGTATAGGAAATTTCCTTATTGCTTCTATTTTTTTTGGGTTTGATCGAACTCCTTCCGGTGTTATTAGGTGACCCAAAAATTCAGATTCCTTTTTTATGAATTCGCATTTGTCTATCTGGGCCTTCATGTTTGCTCTTCTCAGTTTAGCACTAATTTTAGTTTTGGTATGTGCCCATTTTTTAAATTGAATGGCATACGGTTAAATTCGTAATGACCATTCTCGACGTTAAACGCAGTTTTGGGGATATCAGTTTCCTTCATTTCTATCTGATGAAACCTTCTGTTAAAATCTAATGCGGTAAAATAATGGCTTTTACCTGGTTTGTCTAGTATATCAGCGATGTTTGGTATTAGATACCTGTAATCTATATTTTTATTGTTTAGAATACGATAGTCTATAACCATTATGAATTTTTTCTTTCCACTTGCGTCATCTTTTTTGGGTACTATCCAAACGAGTGATGACGACGGTAAGTTTGACGGTTGATAAATTTTATATATCATATTTTGTGTTGAATTTAAATAGACATACTTTACACATTCCTTTCGGAGAAATAAAAATCGGAAATAATTGTACTCGTGCAACTTCGTTGTGCTTGCTTGTATTGTGGGCTGTTTTTATAACGAATGGCTCATAACTTATAGTTTCAGGTAAATATTTATGGATAATTTCGCGGGTAATTAAAGTGCGATTGCTTCCTGTGCCTATTAAGAGTTTTAGATTTAAAATAGGATCTATAATGTATGGTAACACATTATAGTCCATGTTATTTAAGATTATTTGTTCTGTGATACTGCTGTTCAAGTGCAAATTTTCATTTTCTTCTTGCGGTTCTTTTTTGTAGCAGCAAGAGGAGTCTCCTGCGGTTGATACTCTTTGTATTGCAAAAAATCGTATTCTTGGTATTCCTCTTTTTGTTGCTGTCGCAATTGCTGTTGTTCAGTAAATTTTAAATCTTGAGCAATGTAGTTTTGTCCCTGTCTTGAGAATTAAGGTCTCCAGTAACTTTGTGTTCCATTTCCAGAGTTAGTAACCATCGGCGTCCACTGGCGTCTTATAGGTTGGTTTGGTCTTTTATTCCAGACATTAGTTTAGAGGTATGTTTTTGGTTGTAGAGAATTGTTAGGTGAGTTGGTTAAGTTGCTGTATATTGGTGTATTTTTTATATCTTTTATTGTAGTTGCTTTTTTCGATTTTTCCCATTCTCTCCTGCTGTTGTATCTCCTTATCCCTTCTCTCCTTCGATCGTTATTCCATTCCTTTCAAAGTACTCCTTTCTCTTTTTTGGACCTCCTCCCCCCTATTCTTTATGCTATCCTCTCTTATTTTTTTTTTAATTTTGCTTTCCGCCCTGGTCAATTTCTCCTCATATTTTACTGCTGCCATGTATTCTAGCGTGCACCTGTACAGCCCTATTAACCATTTAATTAATCTCACCTGTATTCTTTCCAACTTTTCCTGCTCCTTCCATCCCCAAACCTCTGCTCCATACAACATCATACTGGCTATCAGTCTGTCAAACATCCATATTCTCTTTTGTATGTCCCCCCTAAATTTTTTTTTTCCTAATCCCCATACCCGTCGCATTGCTAGCTCCGCCTTCTTTGCTACCTCCCTTATCTGAGCCTCTTCTCCATTGTTCTTTTTAAAAGTGTAGATCAGATATTTAAATTTTTCTACTTCCTCAATGATTTCTGTCTTGTATTTCCACCATTTATGTCTTCGTTTTCCTCCCCTTTTTTTAAATACCATAATTTTTGTCTTTACCACATTTAATTCTAGTCCTTTCCTATCTATATATCTCCCTAGCCGTTGTGCCATCTCCTGCAGCTCTCCCTCCCTTTTTGCCAACAGGACTATATCGTCAGCGTATGCTAAAGTCCATATCGTGTAGTGTCTTCCTATTAGCACCCTTCCCCCATCTTGTCCTCTTTCCATTACCCCCTCTAAATCTGCTGTATATATCGCAAATAAAATGGGACTCAGAGGACAACCTTGCCTCAACCCCTTATCTGTCCAGTATTCTTCTGATTCTTCACCCCCAACTCTTATTCTCTTTCTTGTTTCTTTGTAAATTTCTTCAATACATTCCACTATATCCTCATCTATTTTTTTCTTTTTTATGTACTTCTACAATTTCTGTCTGTTGACCATATCAAACGCCGCTTTAAGGTCGATGAACATTGCATATATCTGTCCTCCTTTTTCCCTTAGCTCATTTTCAACTACATGGTTCAATGCGTATATATTGTCTAAAGTCCCTCGTCCCTTTCTAAAGCTTGCTTGTGTCTCCGGAATTATTTCTTTTGCTCTTACCTCTTCTTCCAGTCTTTCTCTCACAATCCCTGCATAAATCCAATACCCTGTATTCAATAATGTGATACCCCTGTAATTCTTGGCTTCATGCTTACTTCCCTTTTTATATATCGGAGTTATTACCCCTTCTCTCCAGCTGTCTGGCAGGTCTCCTCCTTTTCATATCTTATTCATCGCTGTCAGTAAACCTTTCTCTATCCTTTCTTGCCCAGCTTTCCACGCCTCGTTCTTTAGTTCAACGCTACCTGGTGCTTTCTTTTCCTTGAGTTTTTGAATTTGTGTTTTTAGTTTATTTAGTTCTATTTTGTTTAATTTCTTCTTCTCTTTTAACCCCTTCTTTGTATTCTCGTTTCTTTTCTTTCTTCCTAGTACTCCATAAAGTGTTTCGTCCACTCTTCCATTTTTATTTCCTTGCTTCGCTATTTCCATTGCCTTTTCTCCCTATTTATGTAATCCCATGCCTGCCACTTCATTGTTGTCTCTCTAATTTCCTTTTCTATTCCTATTTTGAACTCATTCTTTTTATCTTTTATCTTATCGTTATATTTGCTTTGCTTCCTCTTGAAGTCTTCTTTACTTGATTCTCCTTTCTTCCATCTCTTTAGTTCTCTTTTTACCTCTTTTTTCCTTTCTTTACATTCTTTATCCCACCATTTGTTTTTTCCCGTTCTATCAGATATTCTCCACCTTTTACCTTGGGTTGCTTCCTTCATCCTCTCTTCAATTTCCTCCATCTCCTCTGTTTCTCCTCTTTCCTCGTATCTCCGATCCAATTCCTCCATAAACTTCTTCCTTCCTTCCTCCGTCTAATCGCTGCCCTCTTTCCATTTGTTTACCTCTCCTCGCCTCCAACTCCACCACCAGCGGTAGGTGATCCGAGTCCACCCTCTCTTCCACTTTCATTCATTGTTGAGGAGTAATTTTAAAGTGATTTAATATGTAGTCTGGTATTCTACTAGTTTTCAGTGTGTCCCTCAGTCGAAATTTTAACCCTATTGACGACCAAAACGAAACCGTTTCTGGATTCGTTTTCATAGGATTTTTGCTCCTACTTTGACCCTACATGTGGCAGTTATCGGACAAACTACGATGTTTAGGGTCAAAAGAGGATAATATTACTAGTCATGCTTTAGTCACGCCCTTAGTCACGCTGTAAGTAACACCTCTAGTAATATATATATATATGTGGAACGAAAAAATATATCAAGTATAGAAAGTAGGCGTAACTATAACACCCGGTCTAGGAAAGTCGTAAAATAGTGTGATTAATGACGGTATATATTTAAACAGAAACCAAGTGAAAGCAATTATATTGTGTGAAACTTAAAACTACTGACTGAAATGTAAGGGGACGCTTATCGAAATTAAAGAAATGTATTCTTAGAAACAATAAATAAACCTATTAACTCTAGCTGAAAACTAATGTAGAACTGAGTATATATTTACTAGAATTTAAGGTTGTTTGTGCATTCATTGTTCTGTATTTGTAAAGTAAACACCAACGTTTATATTGTATCTTTATTGTATTATTATCATTATTATTATTATTATTATCATCGTTATTATTTTATTCAATAAATGTATTAAACCAATTATGTGATTCTTTATCATCCTGACAAACCAACTAAGATATTGCATAGTTGAATATTAATTGAATTGACATTGCCCTAAATTAAATAAGAGTACCTTGATTCCACATCAGATTAGCGGATTGATTATTGTTTTCCACATAAGAAGTTGGATAGTTCTCGTTTTCCACATCAGGATTGGCATGGTACTCTCGCTTTCCACATCAGAAGTGCGGATTAGCAGCTCATAGCGAATTGAACTAAGTGCGCGAAGTGAATAATAGAAAGAAGTGCGGATTAGTAACTCATAGCGAATTGAACTGAGTGCGGATTAGTTATCTACGAGTTATCCACAAGTGAATAATACAGAGAAGAATAATACAAGATAGTTTTCTACAAACAGTGCTTTCAAGTGATAGTACATTAGCGGAATAGTCGAGAATTTATAAGACGGACTTTATAATAGGACTAGCAAGTGAATTGTATCAGAAAAGTGTGTAAACTGTTTTACGAGGAGAAAATTGAAAATGGCATATAACGTAAACATGAACGATACTACTGTGGAAGATACTTTGTTAGCTGGACGCTCAGGTAACTCAACATCTAATGAAGATAGTTGGTTGAGAGTACAAGCAGAGCTGACGAGGCTTAGAACAGAACTATTGCAGTTGAGTATCGGGAATAGTACAATACAGGAACAGAGAATGAATCATCATGGGTTTATGCCGACACAGAACCTGGAATGTATACCTGTGTTTAACCCAGCAAGCACGGTATTGACGGCTACAGCTTGGGTGCGAAAATTGGAGGAAATAGCAGACATTTATGGATAGAGTGATAAAGTGAAGCTTCATCAAGGTGTCAACAAGCTGCAGTGTGCCGCGAAAAACTGGTTTGATGCTAGTTTGAACGTAGTCAAGGATTGGACGACGTTCAAATACGAGTTAATCAGGAATTTTCCAGTGGAGTACGATGAATCTGACGTACACATGGAACTAATGAAGAGACAACGAGAAAAAAACGAAGCAATAGAAGATTATGTATACTCGGTAAAAGCGATCGCTAGTAAGAGTGATAATATTAGTGAAAAGGCCTTGATAAAATACATAATAGCCGGACTAAACAACAAAGACATGATAAGTGTGTTATCAATGTGCGACTTTAAAACAGTGCCTGATTTGTTGTTAAAAGTAAAACGGTATGATTCGACACTATTGCAAGTGCAAGAAAGGAATAATTTTAGTGTACGTAAGGACAGAACAAAAGACTTGAACGCGATAAAATGTTTTAATTGTAATGAACTCGGACATAAGGAAAACGTGTGCCGAAAAAGCAACGAATACCTTAATAGTAAAAGAGATGAATCAAGTAAGAAGATAAAAAGTGAAAGTAAAATAAAGTGTTTTAAATGTCATGAAGAGGGACATATTTCGAGAAATTGTACCGCGAATAATACGAGTGATGCTTTGTTAGTGGACACAAATAAAACATGTAATATGACAAAGACATGACCATAGACAGTAACAGTTTTAAATGTCTGATTGATACCGGAAGTGATCAGAATTTGATTAGAGCTGACGATTATATTAAATTAAGTAACAATGCGGTTGTGCGCGAAAACAATATTGTATTGACTGGAATCGGAGGATTTCAAATCAAAGCTTTAGGTGAATTTAGTGCTCAAGTGAAAGTAGACAATGAACAGTACTGTACTAACTTTTTAATAGTTCCATCAAGTACAACTAGACATAGTGTTGTAATCGGTAAACCTGTTCCAGTCTTTCTCTCACAATCCCTGCATAAATCCTATACCCTGTATTCAATAATGTGATACCCCTGTAATTCTTGGCTTCATGCCTACTTCCCTTTTTATATATCGGAGTTATTACCCCTTCTCTCCAGCTGTCTGGCAGGTCTCCTCCTTTCCATATCTTATTCATCGCTGTCAGTAAACCTTTCTCTATCCTTTCTTGCCCAGCTTTCCACGCCTCGTTCTTTAGTTCAACGCTACCTGGTGCTTTCTTTTCCTTGAGTTTTTGAATTTGTGTTTTTAGTTTATTTAGTTCTATTTTGTTTAATTTCTTTTTCTCTTTTAACCCCTTCTTTGTATTCTCGTTTCTTTTCTTTCTTCCTAGTACTCCATAAAGTGTTTCGTCCACTCTTCCATTTTTATTTCCTTGCTTCGCTCTTTCCATTGCCTTTTTTCCCTATTTATGTAATCCCATGCCTGCCACTCCATTGTTGTCTTTCTAATTTCCTTTTCTATTCCTATTTTGAACTCATTCTTTTTATCTTTTATCTTATCGTTATGTTCGCTTTGCTTCCTCTTGAAGTCTTCTTTACTTGATTCTTCTTTCTTCCATCTCTTTAGTTCTCTTTTTACCTCTTTTTTCCTTTATCCCACCATTTGTTTTTTCCCGTTCTATCAGATATTCTCCACCTTTTACCTTGGGTTGCTTCCTTCATCCTCTTTTCAATTTCCTTCATCTCCTCTGTTTCTCCTCTTTCCTCGTATCTCCGATCCAATTCCTCCATAAACTTCTTCCTTCCTTCCTCCGTCTAATCGCTGCCCTCTTTCCATTTGTTTACCTCTCCTCGCCTCCAACTCCACCACCAGCGGTAGGTGATCCGAGTCCACCCTCTCTTCCACTTTCATTCATTGTTGAGGAGTAATTTTAAAGTGATTTAATATGTAGTCTGGTATTCTACTAGTTTTCAGTGTGTCCCTCAGTCGAAATTTTAACCCTATTGACGACCAAAACGAAACCGTTTCTGGATTCGTTTTCATAGGATTTTTGCTCCTACTTTGACCCTACATGTGGCAGTTATCGGACAAACTACGATGTTTAGGGTCAAAAGAGGATAATATTACTAGTCACGCTTTAGTCACGCCCTTAGTCACGCTGTAAGTAACACCTCTAGTAATATATATATATATATGTGGAACGAAAAAATTTATCAAGTATAGAAAGTAGGCGTAACTATAACACCCGGTCTAGGAAAGTCGTAAAATAGTGTGATTAATGACGGTATATATTTAAACAGAAACCAAGTGAAAGCAATTATATTGTGTGAAACTTAAAACTACTGACTGAAATGTAAGGGGACGTTTATCGAAATTAAAGAAATGTATTCTTAGAAACAATAAATAAACCTATTAACTCTAGCTGAAAACTAATGTAGAACTGAGTATATATTTACTAGAATTTAAGGTTGTTTGTGCGTTCATTGTTCTGTATTTGTAAAGTAAACACCAACGTTTATATTGTATCTTTATTGTATTATTATCATTATTATTATTATTATTATCATCGTTATTATTTTATTCAATAAATGTATTAAACCAATTATGTGATTCTTTATCATCCTGACAAACCAACTAAGATATTGCATAGTTGAATATTAATTGAATTGACATTGCCCTAAATTAAATAAGAGTACCGTGATTCCACATTAGATTAGCGGATTGATTATTGTTTTCCACATAAGAAGTTGAATAATTCTCGTTTTCCACATCAGGATTGGCATGGTACTCTCGTTTTCCACATATATATATATATATATATATATATATATATATTTATATATATATATATATATATATATATATATATGTGGAAAGAAAAAATATATCGAGCATACAAAATAGGCGTAACTATAATACCCGGTCTAAGAAAGTCATAAAGAATGTGATTAATGACGGTATGTTTTAAATAGAAACCAAGTGAAAGGTCGAAGCAATTATATTGTGTGAAACTTTAAACCAGTGACTGAATATGTAAGGGATGTGTTTACTAAAATTAACCAGGCGTATTCTTGGAAATAATAAAAACAAATCTTTTTAAAGTCAAGCTGAAAACTAATGTAGGACTGAGTACATATTAGCTAGAACTTAAGGTGGTGTATGCATTCATTGTTCTGTATGTGTAAAGTAAACATCAACGTTTATATTGTAACCTTATTGTATTAGCATTATTATTATCATTATTATTATCATCGTTATTATTTTATTCAATAAATGTATTAAACCAATTATGTGATTCTTTATCATCCTGACAAACTAACTAAGATATTACATAGTTGAATATTAATTGAATTGACATTGCCCTAAATTAAACAAGAGTACCTTGATTCCACACCAGATTAGCGGATTGGTTATTGTTTTCCACATAAGAAGTTGGATAGTTCTCGTTTTCCACATCAGGATTGGCATGGTACTCTCGTTGTTCACATATATATATATATATATATATATATATATATATATATATATATATATATATATATATATATATATATATATGTGAACAACAAGAGTACCATGCCAATCCTGATATGGAAAACGAGAACTATCCAACTTCTTATGTGGAAAACAATAACCAATCCGCTAATCTGGTGTGGAATCAAGGTACTCTTGTTTAATTTAGGGCAATGTCAATTCAATTAATATTCAACTATGTAATATCTTAGTTAGTTTGTCAGGATGATAAAGAATCACATAATTGGTTTAATACATTTATTGAATAAAATAATAACGATGATAATAATAATGATAATAATAATGCTAATACAATAAGGTTACAATATAAACGTTAATGTTTACTTTACACATACAGAACAATGAATGCATACACCACCTTAAGTTCTAGCTAATATGTACTCAGTCCTACATTAGTTTTCAGCTTGACTTTAAAAAGGTTTGTTTTTATTATTTCTAAGAATACGCCTGGTTAATTTTAGTAAACACATCCCTTACATATTCAGTCACTGGTTTAAAGTTTCACACAATATAATTGCTTCGACCTTTCACTTGGTTTCTATTTAAAACATACCGTCATTAATCACATTCTTTATGACTTTCTTAGACCGGGTATTATAGTTGCGCCTATTTTGTATGCTCGATATATTTTTTTTTTCCACATATATATATATATATATATATATATATATATTGTTACAATTTAACCGGTGGCGTGACGACGGAGACGACGAGCCTGTGTACTCGTATTGCACGTAGCAACTATCCTCTTCAGCTTCTAACACCAAATGATACAAACTTGCAAGGGCGTAAAAGGGGAATGAAGGGAGTCTGGCTCTGGAACCTTCTAGGACGCCAAATGTACAAGATTTGTATGTGCGAGCGAGGATTAAAGAAAGGGAGACTAGGATTCTCGAACCTCCTAAATATACGCCGTATTACGCCTGCGACTGTGGGTTCTTTTAGTTGATTGCCGAGCGGATGCAATTCTTTTACTAATTAGTCGCGTTGTAACTTATTAAATTAAGAAATAGCCACAATTAAAATAATAAGAAGGATTTACACTTTTACAGACTTTATTTATTAACACATAACGATTACAACTACTTTATAATTATTACAACAACTGTTTACAATTACTCTGACTGTTGTTAACTCTCTGACTATCGCTGACTGACTCTTACTCGCGGACTGCCTTCCGACGCGATGCTTTGCTCCTTTTATATTGGCGGTCTACGCAGCAGACTTCCCCTGATCACGACACCTTTTACCTCCCAGAATATTCCGATAACGTTCCACGCCATATGTGTAGCATCTGGCTTCCGAGTGCTCACATGTAAACAATAACAAAAGTGCCTGGTATGCAGTTTGTTTATCTTCATTTCCAGGAACACCCACGCGTACAAGTGGCCTGCCGACTATTTCTATACGCGCAACATCTGGCATCCGAACGTTCACATGTAAACAATAACAAACAGCATCTGGCTCTCGAGCGTTCATATGTAAACAATAACAAACAGCATCTGGCTCTCGAGCGTTCATATGTAAACAATAACAAATATACGCGGAATGCAGTTGTTTTTGTTAGGTCCAAGAACACGCATATTCACTTAAGCCACGAGTAAACAGCTTCGTTATCGAAATGTCTAGATACTTCTACAGGGATGCGCAACCTTTTCTGCTGATTCCAGCTATTATTTTATAAGTATAATTTCTATGTACTCAGACGCCCGCAAATCCGTAACACTTTCCCCCTCTTTAAAAGCGCTCGTCCCGAGTGCTTATAATTTTTATCGGGCGGCTGACTCAGTTAATCCCCAATCTGGAGCATTTTCACCCTCGTACTTTGCAAGTCGGTCTCGGTGAACAATCATGCATTTTCCTCGGGCTGATCTCTGCACTTTGTAGATCACGTCCGAAATGACAGCCGATATTAAATACGGTCCTTTCCATTTGGCTTGTAGCTTAGGGCTTCGTCCTATCTTCTTCTTAGGATAGTAGAGCCATACCGCATCACCTCTGGAAAAACGCTGACTTTGTTTTCCACAATCATAACGCGTTTTCGAGCGATCCGTCGCTAACTGAAGGCGTTCTCTCGCAAATTTGTGGATTTCTTCTAATTCTTGCGCTAGGGTTTCGCAGTATTCTTCGTTGCCAATCTTTCTTTCGGGAGGAGGTCCGTACATCAGGTCACAGGGTAACCTGAGTTCACGTCCCATTAGCATAGCGGCTGGAGTCTGCCGTGTTGCTTCGTGCACCGCTGACCGATATGCCAGTAGAAACAGAGGTATCAACTCGTCCCAATTGTCTTGGTTAGTATGGACAAATTTC
The DNA here is from genome assembly GCA_963678705.1 of Panorpa germanica. NCBI lineage: Eukaryota > Metazoa > Arthropoda > Insecta > Mecoptera > Panorpidae > Panorpa > Panorpa germanica. Next base: position 92,957 of record CAVMBN010000228.1, read on the forward strand.
GTCAGGTATTCCTCTATCGTCCGATTTAGTCTTTAAACCATGCCGTTCGACTGCGGATGTAATGGTGTAGTTCGGGTTTTATGCATGCCTAGAAGTTTCGAAATCTGTTGGAATACGGCGGCTTCAAAATTTCTTCCTTGATCCGAATGTAGCTCTTGGGGAACTCCATAACGCGATACCACTTCTTGCACAAAGACTTTTGCAACTGTAATCGCTTCTTGATTCGGAATAGGAAGTATTTCAGGCCATTTGGTAAAGTAATCCACCACGATCAACACATACTTATTGCCGGTTCGGCTCCGTGGCAGTGGTCCTAAAATGTCCATTCCAACTCTTTCGAACGGTGCTCCCACCGTGTAGGTATGCATAGGTCCTCGATTTCTCTGTCGGGGTCCTTTACTGGCCGTACAAGTGTCACAATTTCGACACCAACGATTTACTGAGGCTCCGCAACGGGGCCAGTACCACCTTTGCCGTATCTTCTCTAGTGTTTTATACACCCCGAAATGTCCACCTGAGAAACTATCGTGTACTTGTTTCAATATATCCGGGACTAGTTTATTAGGTACTATCAGTTGTCGAATGGGTGGCCTGTTGTCTACGAAATGCCACAATCGATATAGCCTTCCATCGTGAAGTTCTAAACAGTTCCACATAGACCAATATTCTTTTACACGAGGACTATAGGCTGATACCTCTGGCCATGGAGGCCTAATTCCTGTCTTTTTCCATGCCGCAATGAGTGCCAGATCTTCATCTTCTTTCTGTGCTTCACCTACGATGTCACCCAGTTCATCTTCTGCTTGATCAGTCGTTTGAGTCGAGCTATCTGCAGGTGGAGGCGAATCATTATTCTCTGTTACTTGGGTTTCTTCGGTTTTAGCCTTCGCCCGCGTCAAGTATCTTATGGGAACGGATACTACTGGTTCTGGTATATAAACCTGAATGTTGAGTTCCAAATCGTAGAACACGTATTTCAGCAGACGTTCTACATGTGCCCACGTCAAATGATCGTGTCCGCACCCTATTTGCGGAATGGCTAACTTCTTTACTTGTTGCTGCAGGATGTGTTCTCGTAGTGATACCAATGATTTCCATAAATCATGATACGTTGGTTTTCCGGAACTCCTCCGTTTTGTAATCAGGTAATAAATAAATCTTCTGTCCTTTTCTAGAACTGCAACTTCTCCTACCTTTCTCTGTTGTTCTCGAAGCTTTCTCAGATCTCCGAATTTCTCCTTGAATGTTACTGCAATACCTTTACTCATATGCAGGTCTTCGGCGACACAATGGGCTAACGAGTATTCGGAGGGTGCTGAGAATAGGTCAGCCCTGATGTATTCCATGCTCATTTTGATTTTTGCTTTCACTAGTGTGTCGGGATCCCATTTTTCGGCATCGTCATAGTTAAGAGGTAATCGACCGTTTTGTAAATAGACTTGAGTATGTCGTATAAGTATTGCCTCATCGGGTACGCATTCGGGCTCCTGTTTAGCCTCCTTTCGTTCACAGTGGTCGCATCCATTGGTTGCACACGGTCTTCTAGACAATGCATCTGCATTCGCGTGTTGACGTCCTGGCCGATACTCGATTTTATACTGGTATTCGCTTATTTGTTGTAGCCAACGTGCCAGTTGTCCCTCAGGCTCCTTAAAATTTGTTAACCAAGTTAACGAAGCGTGGTCGGTACGAATTCGAAATGGCTGGCCCCACAAATAGTGTCTACACTGTTTTAGAGCTTTAATGACTGCCAGAAGTTCCTTTCTCGTAACACAGTAATTCTGTTCGGCCTTCGAGAATACCCTACTGAAGTATTCTATTACGCGTTCTTCGCCTTGTTGTACTTGTGAAAGTACTGCTCCCATTCCGGTATGCGATGCGTCCGTATCCAATATAAATTCACCTACACGTTGGGGAAAAGCAAGAATCGGTGCATTTGTAAGCTTTCCCTTTAGTTGGTTGAACGAGTCTTCACATGATGGTGTCCACACGATGGGTCGCCTCTTCGTAGTTGGTTTCTCTGTAAGTTCATATAGCGGTTTTGCAATCTTCGCAAAGTTTGAAACAAATTTCCTGTAATAAGCACATAACCCAAGGGAACTCCGCACTTCCGACAGGTTGGTGGGTGTCGGCCAGGTTTGTATAGCTTTCACTTTTTCCGGGTCCGTAGATACTCCATTTCTAGTGACGACATGTCCCAGATATCTTATTTGCTCGGCACAAAGGTTGCATTTCTTTGGGTTTAATTTAAGGTTTGCTGTTCGTAATCGTTGAAATACAATTTTCAAATTATCTATTTGGCTTCTAGCATCTTTGCCAAGCACCACTATGTCGTCCAGATACACGAGGCATGTTCCCGGAGGTAAGTCTTTTAAGACGCTATCCATTAATCGTTCAAATGTTGCGGGGGCATTACATAGACCAAAAGGCATTACTCGAAACTGCCATAGACCTTTTCCGGTCGTGAACGCTGTTTTCTCCCTATCTTCTTGTTTTACTTCCACTTGCCAATATCCGCTCCGGAGATCAAGCGTGGAGAAGTAATTAGATCCATTTAATACGCTAAAAAGGCTATCGATACGAGGCAACGGGTATGCATCCTTTAGCGTGACATCGTTTAATCTCCTGTAGTCTACGCAGAATCGCTTCGTTCCGTCTTTTTTCTTTACTAGTACTATCGGTGATGCCCACGGACTTGTTGAGGGTTCTATTATTCCGTCTCGTAGCATTTGATCCACCATGGCGTCAACTTCCTCTTCTTGTCCCCATGGCAGTCTTCGTGCAGGTTGTTTAATTGGTCTAGCGTCCCCTATCTTTATTGGGTGTTGCACTAATGTCGTGTGTCCCACGTCTTCTATTCCCGATGAAAAAATGTCCTGGTTGTCTTGTAGTACCATCTTCAGGTCATGAGATTCTTCAAGAGTTAACTTTTTATTCGACTTTTCATAGACGTCCTGTAGATGGTCTGGAAGGGTCACTTCCTTATCATCTGAGGGTTGTATGTTTTTTGTAATACTCGTTCTGATATTTAGAGTTCCTTCAGTGTCATCTTTTAGCAGCTCCAGCCGGTCTCTTCCTATCTGTATAATTTTAGCTCTTGGACAAATTGTACAGTTTATTGAGGACATCCAATCGTAACCCAGAACACATTCTTCCTCTATTGGTGCCACAAGGAATATAAAGTCACGGATCATGTGGCCTAACCTGATCTTTAATTTAATTTTTCCGGAAACGGGTGCCGTATCTCCAGTAATTGCTCGCAATACAATGGGTGCTGCTGGTGCAATGATCCGCTTCGTAAATTTTTGTCGTCTAATGAATTCCAATCCTACTAGTGATTGCGTAGCACCAGTATCAATCAAAAATTTGCATGGTCGGTTTTCCATATATCCTATCGCAATTGGTCCCCTATTTACTCCTCTTATTGTTCCGACTGCTGTAATGTGGGGACTCTTAATCGGAACAGCAGGCAGAGGTGTCCCCGTTAAACTGCCTGCGACTCGTTTCCCGACTGCCGATCCGCATTGGCAGCCGATGTGGAGGGTCTTCTTTCCGAGCTTGTATTATTCACCGTTTGGTTTCTTCCCCTGTAGGAAGTCCATTGCCGACCTCTTGAAATTCCTGGATTATAACGGTTCCTATTTCGATCCTCGAGGTCCGCCAATCGCCGAAACACCTCGTCCATAGCAGGGGTGGTATGAGAGGGAGATATAGTGGCGCTCCTTATACGGCTCACATCGGGAATATGGCTGACGGTTTCCATTTGAAGCGCAGCGGCCAGGGCCTCGTTTATGTTCTTCGGCTTAGCCAATAAAATGGCCTCCTTTATTCTGCGCTCCCGTACAGCGTTAGCGAAGTATTGTACCTCCCAATTTCCTAATGTTTCCCTGGGGGCTCTGCCTGCAGCACGGTTTACTAATCGCTCGATATCTGTCGCCAGGTCTGCCAGCCTTTCTCCTGCAGCTTGTCTCCGGTTCACCAGCTGCGTCCAGTACAGAGGTGCGAGATTTTCTTCCCCATACCGCTGGCTTAGCATTGCTTTAAGAGCCGTATAGCTTCGCCGCTCGTCCGGGTTCATATTTTGGAAAGCGATTAAAGCCGAGCCCCGTAACATGGCCGCTAACTGGCCTGCACAATCCCTGTCACTCCAGCCATTGAACTCCGCTATGGCTGTGAATTGCACCTCATATTCCTGCCAAGAGATTGTTCCATCGTAGGGGGATGGCTTGATAGTGCTGCTTTTCGCAATCGTAGAGTTGACGCAACCTTGAGAGTTTTCTAGAACTTGCATCCTCTCTGCCAGTTGTGCAAGCTGTGCACCTTCTAGTTGCTTCCCATTTTTTTTGGTGAGTTCCACGCGTTCTTCTATTTCTAGAATTTTTGTCTCTGCCAATTCTTGACGTGTTGTAACCGATTGGAGACTTTGTGTCACACTATCTTCTATTTCATTTATCCGCGTTTCTAATTCCTTTCTGGATCCTTTGCAAGCTTCTTCTACAGCTTGCAACTGTACTTGGAACGCATTAAACTTCTCGCATCTGTCTTCTTTAGATTTTTCTGCCTGCTCTTGAATTTTCTCGAGCATCTCTTCTTTAGATTTCTCTGTTTGTTTTTGTATTATTTCGAACATCTCTTCTTTCATCTCTCTAAGCTCTTTTAATATTTCCTCCATTTTTGTTGCGTATTGAGTTGTAAATGGTTATAAAATTAGTTTCTAGAATTTTCTGGGTGTCTCTAGCACTTTCTGGAAGGTTCTGGAATTCTCTAGAGTTTCTTTGTAATTATTATTACCGTTTTTCTCGAACCTTCCTCTTCTGAAAATCCTTCTTGCTGCAAATCCCGACTAGAAGTTTCTGGAAGTCTCTTTGGAAACGTAGTTTCAGACTCTCTTGTTTTCTTCTTAGAATTCTCTCGGCAGCGGTCGTAACTGTAGCTATCCCACTTCTGACACCAAATGTTACAATTTTACCGGTGGCGTGACGACGGAGACGACGAGCCTGTGTACTCGTATTGCACGTAGCAACTATCCTCTTCAGCTTCTAACACCAAATGATACAAACTTGCAAGGGCGTAAAAGGGGAATGAAGGGAGTCTGGCTCTGGAACCTTCTAGGACGCCAAATGTACAAGATTTGTATGTGCGAGCGAGGATTAAAGGAAGGGAGACTAGGATTCTCGAACCTCCTAAATATACGCCGTATTACGCCTGCGACTGTGGGTTCTTTTAGTTGATTGCCGAGCGGATGCAATTCTTTTACTAATTAGTCGCGTTGTAACTTATTAAATTAAGAAATAGCCACAATTAAAATAATAAGAAGGATTTACACTTTTACAGACTTTATTTATTAACACATAACGATTACAACTACTTTATAATTATTACAACAACTGTTTACAATTACTCTGACTGTTGTTAACTCTCTGACTATCGCTGACTGACTCTTACTCGCGGACTGCCTTCCGACGCGATGCTTTGCTCCTTTTATATTGGCGGTCTACGCAGCAGACTTCCCCTGATCACGACACCTTTTACCTCCCAGAATATTCCGATAACGTTCCACGCCATATGTGTAGCATCTGGCTTCCGAGTGCTCACATGTAAACAATAACAAAAGTGCCTGGTATGCAGTTTGTTTATCTTCATTTCCAGGAACACCCACGCGTACAAGTGGCCTGCCGACTATTTCTATACGCGCAACATCTGGCATCCGAACGTTCACATGTAAACAATAACAAACAGCATCTGGCTCTCGAGCGTTCATATGTAAACAATAACAAACAGCATCTGGCTCTCGAGCGTTCATATGTAAACAATAACAAATATACGCGGAATGCAGTTGTTTTTGTTAGGTCCAAGAACACGCATATTCACTTAAGCCACGAGTAAACAGCTTCGTTATCGAAATGTCTAGATACTTCTACAGGGATGCGCAACCTTTTCTGCTGATTCCAGCTATTATTTTATAAGTATAATTTCTATGTACTCAGACGCCCGCAAATCCGTAACAATATATATATATATATATATATATATATATATATATATAAATATATATATATATATATATATGTGGAAAACGAGAGTACCATGCCAATCCTGATGTGGAAAACGAGAACTATCCAACTTCTTATGTGGAAAACAATAATCAATCCGCTAATCTGATGTGGAATCACGGTACTCTTATTTAATTTAGGGCAATGTCAATTCAATTAATATTCAACTATGCAATATCTTAGTTGGTTTGTCAGGATGATAAAGAATCACATAATTGGTTTAATACATTTATTGAATAAAATAATAACGATGATAATAATAATAATAATAATGATAATAATACAATAAAGATACAATATAAACGTTGGTGTTTACTTTACAAATACAGAACAATGAACGCACAAACAACCTTAAATTCTAGTAAATATATACTCAGTTCTACATTAGTTTTCAGCTAGAGTTAATAGGTTTATTTATTGTTTCTAAGAATACATTTCTTTAATTTCGATAAACGTCCCCTTACATTTCAGTCATTAGTTTTAAGTTTCACACAATATAATTGCTTTCACTTGGTTTCTGTTTAAATATATACCGTCATTAATCACACTATTTTACGACTTTCCTAGACCGGGTGTTATAGTTACGCCTACTTTCTATACTTGATAAATTTTTTCGTTCCACATATATATATATATTACTAGAGGTGTTACTTACAGCGTGACTAAGGGCGTGACTAAAGCGTGACTAGTAATATTATCCTCTTTTGACCCTAAACATCGTAATTTGTCCGATAACTGCCACATGTAGGGTCAAAGTAGGAGCAAAAATCCTATGAAAACGAATCCAGAAACGGTTTCGTTTTGGTCGTCAATAGGGTTAAAATTTCGACTGAGGGACACACTGAAAACTAGTAGAATACCAGACTACATATTAAATCACTTTAAAATTACTCCTCAACAATGAATGAAAGTGGAAGAGAGGGTGGACTCGGATCACCTACCGCTGGTGGTGGAGTTGGAGGCGAGGAGAGGTAAACAAATGGAAAGAGGGCAGCAATTAGACGGAGGAAGGAAGGAAGAAGTTTATGGAGGAATTGGATCGGAGATACGGGGAAAGAGGAGAAACAGAGGAGATGGAGGAAATTGAAGAGAGGATGAAGGAAGCAACCCAAGGTAGAAGGTGGAGAATATCTGATAGAACGGGAAAAAACAAATGGTGGGATAAAGAATGTAAAAAAAGGAAAAAAGAGGTAAAAAGAGAACTAAAGAGATGGAAGAAAGGAGAATCAAGTAAAGAAGACTTCAAGAGGAAGCAAAGCGAACATAACGATAAGATAAAAGATAAAAAGAATGAGTTCAAAATAGGAATAGAAAAGGAAATTAGAGAGACAACAATGGAGTGGCAGGCATGGGATTACATAAATAGGGAAAAAAGGAAATGGAAAGAGCGAAGCAAGGAAATTAAAATGGAAGAGTGGACGAAACACTTTATGGAGTACTAGGAAAAAAGAAAAGAAACGAGAATACAAAGAAGGGGTTAAAAGAGAAAAAGAAATTAAACAAAATAGAACTAAATAAACTAAAAACACAAATTCAAAAACTCAAGGAAAAGAAAGCACCAGGTAGCGTTGAACTAAAGAACGAGGCGTGGAAAGCTGGGCAAGAAAGAATAGAGAAAGGTTTACTGACAGCGATGAATAAGATATGGAAAGGAGGAGACCTGCCAGACAGCTGGAGAGAAGGGGTAATAACTCCGATATATAAAAAGGGAAGTAGGCATGAAGCCAAGAATTACAGGGGTATCACATTATTGAATACAGGGTATAGGATTTATGCAGGGATTGTGAGAGAAAGACTGGAAGAGGTTTACTGATTACAACACTATGTCTAGTTGTACTTGATGGAACTATTAAAAAGTTAGTACAGTACTGTTCATTGTCTACTTTCACTTGAGCACTAAATTCACCTAAAGCTTTGATTTGAAATCCTCCGATTCCAGTCAATACAATATTGTTTTCGCGCACAACCGCATTGTTACTTAATTTAATATAATCGTCAGCTCTAATCAAATTCTGATCACTTCCGGTATCAATCAGACATTTAAAACTGTTACTGTCTATGGTCATGTCTTTGTCATATTACATGTTTTATTTGTGTCCACTAACAAAGCATCACTCGTATTATTCGCGGTACAATTTCTCGAAATATGTCCCTCTTCATGACATTTAAAACACTTTATTTTACTTTCACTTTTTATCTTCTTACTTGATTCATCTCTTTTACTATTAAGGTATTCGTTGCTTTTTCGGCACACGTTTTCCTTATGTCCGAGTTCATTACAATTAAAACATTTTATCGCGTTCAAGTCTTTTGTTCTGTCCTTACGTACACTAAAATTATTCCTTTCTTGCACTTGCCATAGTGTCGAATCATACCGTTTTACTTTTAACAACAAATCAGGCACTGTTTTAAAGTCGCACATTGATAACACACTTATCATGTCTTTGTTGTTTAGTCCGGCTAATATGTATTTTATCAAGGCCTTTTTACTAATATTATCACTCTTACTAGCGATCGCTTTTACCGAGTATACATAATCTTCTATTGCTTCGTTTTTTTCTCGTTGTCTCTTCATTAGTTCCATGTGTACGTCAGATTCATCGTACTCCACTGGAAAATTCCTGATTAACTCGTATTTGAACGTCGTCCAATCCTTGACTACGTTCAAACTAGCATCAAACCAGTTTTTTGCGGCACACTGCAGCTTGTTGACACCTTGATGAAGCTTCACTTTATCACTCTATCCATAAATGTCTGCTATTTCCTCCAATTTTCGCACCCAAGCTGTAGCCGTCAATACCGTGCTTGCTGGGTTAAACACAGGTATACATTCCAGGTTCTGTGTCGGCATAAACCCATGATGATTCATTCTCTGTTCCTGTATTGTACTATTCCCGATACTCAACTGCAATAGTTCTGTTCTAAGCCTCGTCAGCTCTGCTTGTACTCTCAACCAACTATCTTCATTAGATGTTGAGTTACCTGAGCGTCCAGCTAACAAAGTATCTTCCACAGTAGTATCGTTCATGTTTACGTTATATGCCATTTTCAATTTTCTCCTCGTAAAACAGTTTACACACTTTACTGATACAATTCACTTGCTAGTCCTATTATAAAGTCCGTCTTATAAATTCTCGACTATTCCGCTAATGTACTATCACTTGAAAGCACTGTTTGTAGAAAACTATCTTGTATTATTCTTCTCTGTATTATTCACTTGTGGATAACTCGTAGATAACTAATCCGCACTTAGTTCAATTCGCTATGAGTTACTAATCCGCACTTCTTTCTATTATTCACTTCGCGCACTTAGTTCAATTCGCTATGAGCTGCTAATCCGCACTTCTGATGTGGAAAACGAGAGTACCATGCCAATCCTGATGTGGAAAACGAGAACTATCCAACTTCTTATGTGGAAAACAATAATCAATCCGCTAATCTGATGTGGAATCACGGTACTCTTATTTAATTTAGGGCAATGTCAATTCAATTAATATTCAACTATGCAATATCTTAGTTGGTTTGTCAGGATGATAAAGAATCACATAATTGGTTTAATACATTTATTGAATAAAATAATAACGATGATAATAATAATAATAATAATGATAATAATACAATAAAGATACAATATAAACGTTGGTGTTTACTTTACAAATACAGAACAATGAATGCACAAACAACCTTAAATTCTAGTAAATATATACTCAGTTCTACATTAGTTTTCAGCTAGAGTTAATAGGTTTATTTATTGTTTCTAAGAATACATTTCTTTAATTTCGATAAGCGTCCCCTTACATTTCAGTCAGTAGTTTTAAGTTTCACACAATACAATTGCTTTCACTTGGTTTCTGTTTAAATATATACCGTCATTAATCACACTATTTTACGACTTTCCTAGACCGGGTGTTATAGTTACGCCTACTTTCTATACTTGATATATTTTTTCGTTCCACATATATATATATATTACTAGAGGTGTTACTTACAGCGTGACTAAGGGCGTGACTAAAGCATGACTAGTAATATTATCCTCTTTTGACCCTAAACATCGTAGTTTGTCCGATAACTGCCACATGTAGGGTCAAAGTAGGAGCAAAAATCCTATGAAAACGAATCCAGAAACGGTTTCGTTTTGGTCGTCAATAGGGTTAAAATTTCGACTGAGGGACACACTGAAAACTAGTAGAATACCAGACTACATATTAAATCACTTTAAAATTACTCCTCAACAATGAATGAAAGTGGAAGAGAGGGTGGACTCGGATCACCTACCGCTGGTGGTGGAGTTGGAGGCGAGGAGAGGTAAACAAATGGAAAGAGGGCAGCGATTAGACGGAGGAAGGAAGGAAGAAGTTTATGGAGGAATATATATATATATATATATATATATATATATATTGTTACGACTTTGCGGGCGTCTGAGCATATAAAAATCAGAGTTATAAAATATTAACTGGAATTAGCAGAAAAGGTTGCGCATCCCTGTACAAATATTAAGACATTTTGAAAACGAAGCTGTTTACTCGTTGGTGTATATCTTAATACGCGTTTTCTTAGAGATAACATAAACAAATGCATACAATGCACTTGTGTCATTGTTTACGAATGAACTATCAAATATTACACGTGTTGAGTGAAACGTCATAGAATTAGTCCGGATGGTCAAACAGCGTATTTGGATAATTATAGAAATATTCTGGAAAGTCAGAAGTGTCGAGACCAGGGGAATTGTACTGCGTAAACCTCTAATATAAAAGGAGCAGAGCATCGCGTCGCGAGTCAGTCAGTGAGTGAGTCAACAGTCAGTCCGCAAGAAAACATCAGTCAGCAATAAGTGAAATATTAAACAGTTGTTTGAATCGCGATTAGTTTACCGCGATTTATGATGCGAGGATGTATGATGATGTGAAGAAAAACCACGAATACTTTTAGTTTAAATTAAATTGATTTATTGAGAATTATTAACTACAAGCCACTGAGCTAAACGAATGACTACGAATGAATGAATGAACCTTTTCCTTAAATATAATAGTTAAGTTAACAGTTAATTTAAATAAAACATGAGTACAATGAAATCAAAATTATAAAATAAAACATAAGTACAATGGAGTCAAAATTATAAAATAAACATAAAAACAATGGAATCAAAATTGTAAAATAACCAGCACAAGCCGGAGTCTAAGAATAAATAAAAATGTATAATCAATTGACTATTCTAACACAAAATTAAAATTACAACAACAAAATTAAAATTACAAAACTGATGTGTATTGCTACTCGTATATAGGACGGAACATACAGCCCGCCTTGAACTATCTGTAGTTCAAAGTTTATTATTTGTGGAGTCCTTTGTTGCGATGCAATTTCCCATTGAAGCAGTTTAAGTGTTGCAGCATATATTATGCATGAATTTTAATTACACGTCCTAGCAGCCATTGAAGGAGAGGAGGTGTATCAATATCATTAGCAGGTGATGTAGGTGTATCAATGTGCCCGGCTAATTGATTACTATGCACGGGTGGTGAACTATTAAATTGATTTTGGGTCTGAGGACTGTTGCTCAATGATTCTAGGCCTTGATTATACGTTGATAATACCGGTGTTCCCATAATACTACTAGCAGTGGATACCCTAGAACCAGATGGGTTGGGAGAATTTGTTTTTCGCGAATCTAAAATTTTAGTGGCCTTAGCGCATGCTTCCCAATACTGATCCTCAAACTCATCCCTATATTGATACTGTTCCTCCGGAACACATCCTTCCTCATCCGCTACCAATAAGTCTATTTCGTCTTGATATGCTAATAATTATTCACGCGTTTGCTTTATCTCGTCGTATATACTTTTTAACATACAAGAATACTCTTCCGTATCATTATTAAGAAGGTTCACGAATGATGTTAGAGCTCGTTTTGCAGTCGCGCGTTTGATCTTTAAAAGTCTAACTTGCCCTTCAGCCATTATTAAATAATGGAAATTTTGTTATGCCAATATTATAAATCCAAGTATACTTCCCTAAACTCTTCACCTAGGCGATCACTAAAGCTCACACAAGACACACACACACATACATGCAGTAAGTAGTTTTGCTGTGCCATTTAAAGCTTTGTACCTTTAAAGTATTTATATATATTTATATCTGACTTGAAAAACCTAAACAGTTTAGTTAGGGGCCAGATTTTGTTTTTTGCACCAGAGCCCTTGGTTACCTAGCTACGCCACTGCTAACCTCATTCCTGTTTTATTATTAAATTTTAATAATTATAAATTATAAAATTTAAATCACCCGAAAAATAAGTAGAAGTTATCATCTTTTCCGCAAAATCTGAAGTTGTATTTTATCTATTGTTAACAGGGTGGATAAATATTCCATTTGCCCCTTCTGCCACTGATCGCTGATCCAAATAAGATTAATATGGTCCTAAAAGGGCAATTTTATACAAAATAATTTTAATTTCAATTGTCATGACAAGTAGAATGTCTGTTTCAACTTTTTACATTTTACATTACAATTTTTTACATTACATTTTTTACATAACATTTTATATACAAATTTTTTACACGGATTTCCAGAAAATTCAGGGAAAAATCCTGGGAAGTCAAAAGTCTTAGATTTTTTTTCTCTACGAAATAAAACTTTCTAAAACATTGTAGAAGCCGTTTTTGAGCCACCATACAAAATTCAGTACCAAACTTATAAACATATAAACAAGTCAGATACACCTGGAATATTATATATTAAGTAGTGCTCCGCTCCGTCGCAAAGCGACGTATATATAATATTTGTGTTTTAATATAAGTTATTTTTTAAATTCAACTTAATGCGAAATATTTTTATAGTAATTTTTTCTGAAATATATATTTTTTAAAACTTATGTTCCTTGATTTTGTTCAAATCCTATCATTTACCCTAATTAAGCACTGTATTGAACAATGTATCCCTATATCGCTCCTTCTCTGAGCATCGTCGATCTTTCGACTACCAACGGCTACAAAACATTACCACGGCACTGACCTACTCAACAAATAACTGGCGTTAAAATGCATTCGTCAATGACGTCATACAAATATGGCCGACCTTTTTTAGCGCTTAAACAACAATTCAAATTAACATCAATTTCTTTCAACAATTGAAAAATCGACCACTAAAAAATGAGGTCCAAGCCCATTACTGTAATCCAAGATACAAATCAATATGAATTCACCGCCGCGGATCCGAGCCAAAAAAAACTTCAGTATAAAAGCCCTACTCAAAAATAGAATAGATTTACATCTTTTCTGTATTAAAGTAGCATAATATAAAACATTAACTAGTTTCAAATATAAATAACAAATTACGGAAAAACCACCTTGGAGAAATTAAAATGTTGATAGAAAAATTAATTATACACAATTTCAAATATATTTTACGCAATATAAGTAGATTTCCGTAATAAAATAGACGTATAAAGTAAAGAAAATGTTTTCAAATTAAGAAGAAAGTATTTCAAATATTCTTGCAATAATTATAAAGATTTCGTCAAATAACCGTATTACCGAACTGTTGTACCCCATCAAACATACCATAACGTCAAGGTATGGATTAAAAATCAAAACAAAAAACTAATAGGTTAAGGCAAGAAACTTATTAGACATAAATTTAATGCATGGTATCTACATTAAATATGTGTTTTCCCCTGGATTAAGCAAAATATATACAAAACAATCCCTTGGAGTTGAAAATATAATAGCAAAGTGAAAAACCAACAACAACAGTAAATAAAAAAATGTAAATTGTGAAGCATAAATATACATATAAGGGAACTCTTTATTTAAGCAGCAACAAAGGCAAAATCTTCGAAGATTCTTCGAAGAATCTTTGTGTTCAATATTTTCAAATATCCGAAGAAACTTCTTCTTTCAGAAAAAGCATAACTCTATGCTTTTCTTCTGGTATGTCAACTTCAGAGATATAAAGCATAGCTCTTCATACCAAAAATATTGTGCAGATAGAGCGTTGTAGACAAACACATTTAAAAAAATACAAAACGCTGCAAAAGTGTTTGGAGGCAATTTCCTGGCTAGTTCCTTGGCGAAGCTGCAATTACAGATAGCAACAAATGCAACTCGCTGTTACAAAAAAAGTTCCGAAAACGACAAGTCATTTTGTAGATAATTTAAGTGCATAACTATCTGACTGCTTGGCCCATTTTGTAGATAGTTTAAGGGCGTAGAGTATTAAATCGAAGCAAAATAGTTCTCTATGCGTTAGATATTAAAATTACATCCAACTGGATTGATATTTGGTGCGTTTGTAGGCAGAGTTCTACGAAATCGGACGGGAGGGAGATGGGCAGAGGGGATATAGTCAATAACCCCAAATAACAAATAAAACAAAATTAAAACTATGTATGTGCATATTTTCCATAATTGCGAAAAAAAATAACCTTAGTAGCGGTGCGAATTTAGGGAAGTGGGAGCTGGGACAGCTTTGCAATAGATAAGGGCTAGAATGATAAGAAAAGGAGGCGCTGGGGTTAGAGATGATTAGGAACGAGGCGCTTGGCACTGTTAAAACAGAAGTTAATTAGGTGTGCAAAAATATGAGTAAACATAAATTATAAAAATAATGTACTTCTAAGGATGAAATTTAGTATGTAATATGTAAAGTATTAATTTTGAAAATTAATTGTGAAGAGAGTGGTACGCAGAGGTCGGAAGGAGAGCTGGGAAAGTGCTCCAAAGACCGACGATGCTCAGAGAAGGAGTGATACAGGGCTGCTGAGCATGTGCCAAGGTGCTGTAAGTGGGCGCTCTCTGGCGGAGGTACGGAGGAATTTAATTAAAACAGCCGGAGTTAAAGAGACCTATAGACCTAAGAGGTGATGATAGGGGTTTAGAGGCAAGGCACTAGACATTGTTCAATAATGTGCTTAACTTGGGTAAATTATAGGATTAGAACTATTTGGAATATTGCGAATTGCTTATGCAAAGGCGTGGCGACACCACAAATGCACATAATGAAACTAATATATTTTTGTTGGTACTATGCAAATCGAAATTAACAGGAGATGCAAATATAGTAACAAGCAGACGCGATATTAACTCCTGGGGAGAATTGCGAATAATTTTGTCTGATAGCTTCGGAGACCAACGATCCGTAACTACACTGTTGAGAGATTGTTTCACAAACAATTTCATAATAGATGCCTACACCTGAAGACAACTTTATATTGCATAACGTACGAATCAATAGAAAATTTTAATATTTAAAGTAAACAATAGGATGAATTGATTCTGGAATCATTTTTAGTGGGACTAAAAGAACCAATGGGGCAATTTACCAAAACATCAAGATCCACAAATATGGAAGACACTCTCACATATATGAAAAACCAAAGCAGAAATATGTACGAATCTAGAACCAATAAATGTGATAATTTAAAATTTAATATTAACGAATCAACCGACAGCTATCGTCAATATAATAAACCACATGTTCAGTTTGAACAGCATATTCCCAGTATGTACTCCAAAGCAGTATGCAAAAGCTATATGTACCCCAATACACATATCCCTAAAAACCTGTTCGAAACGATAGAAACTTCGATCAAACCTTTTACGTTGAAGAAGAAAACCAAGAACAAACCTTCTATGTTAAAAAAGAAAGCCAAAAATAATATTTTCGCAGAAATGCAAAAAATATATAACCCACGCACCGGCATTATTACTAAATATTATTAGCACAGTTCTTAATACCAAATTATTAATAGATACAGGCTCTTCAAGAACTCTAATAAATCCAAAATTAAATTTATAAAAAATTACCCTGAATTAATTTATTATCAAAACAGCACACCAAACATCTACACACAATCAAGTAGCAGGCATACCAATATTCCCAATATTTCAAGAAAAGAAAAAAATTAAAATATATTTATTCCGATTCAGCAAAAAATAATACGGACTAATAGGTCTTGATTTATTAAAAAAAAATTAAATGCAACAATCGATATTCGAAACAGAATTTTAATAACCTAATGATTGTTGAATAATGAATGTGTGAGGAATCTAATGATTGTGTGTATAATGTCAACATCAAAACAGAACATTTAAATAAAAAAGAAAAAACATTAGATCGAAATAATAATAAACTAAAAAATCACCAGATTAAAGTGAATGACATCGTCTACGTTAGAGAAGGAATTGTTTCAAAAGTAAGGAATAGATACGATGGCCCCTACACAGTAACACAAGTAAAAGAACATAACATAATTAAAATACAAGATGGTAATAACAAGCCAAAGACAAGAAACATCCACGTTAATGAAGAAATTAAAGTGTATAACTAACAACTAACTGAAATCTTCTTTTATTAATCTCTTGAACACTCGATCAAGTAACTCGTTTAAAGGAACACAACTTATGTTAATTGTTAATATCTCCTCTAATTTTGAGTCGTATTAAGAAATAATGGATATTTGAGGTTTTGATAGCCAACTCCATCAATATATTATAAACATAACTTACATAAAATACAAATTTTTAATTTTTTTAGTTACATTCATTTTTAACAATAGTTTAGCAAAGTATATTAATACAATATATGATTATAAATACAGTCGGAAACAAAATCATATATTTTTATTATACTATGTAACAAATATATTTAAAATAAATTTTAATTTAAGATGTTTTAAATGCTAAAATATTTTTTAAAAAAATGCATATTCACTAGCTACCTACATCCATGCAAGATTTGATAAAAAGTTTTGCAAAAATGCGCAACATTGGGCAAATGCACTGCAAAACAATAATTTTTGATTTCAAAAATAAACGCACCAGATAATAAATTCGATACAAATGAATGTTTCTCTCTAACTAGAACCATGTACAATGGCAGACATATTTATAGTTAGAGAGAATACCTAGAGTTCGGCGACGACACATGCTTAAAACAAGCTATGGCCTATGAACCTACGCTGCAATGATAAATTACCGTCTCATTAAATTGTTTATATTGTATACTGTGAAACTTCACCATTATATCGTAGATTTAAACGGCTCTTATAAACTCTCATAAAGCATGAGAGGCTCACCTACGCACTCTTGCAATTTGAACTATACATGCAGGACTTGTTCTATCATATCCAGTGAGTGATCAAAAATGATTTTATTTTCTGTGTGTAATTCCACTGTGCGTTTTTGTTAGGTTTTGCAATCCTGATATTAATATAGAGATTCTAACATGTTGCCACGTTCTTTTAGTTTTTAATTACGTATTAGCAAACTAAGGATGCTCTCACACAGTGACTGTAACATTGATTCGCCTTAGCACACTTTAGCATGAGCTCAATTTCTACTATAATATTTAGGAATACACCACAGTATTAACTATCCGCTGTCCATGAAATCGTACATACAAAGTGGACCGCAATCGTTCTGTACGAAGTTGCATCTATCCTAGAGAGTTCAGAAATATAAGAGTCCGTGTAGAACGTAGAGACGTATGAGCTACATACTTCTTTGATACAAAACAGTGTCTTGATAAACATTAAGTTACTCATGATAAAGTGTGTTTATGCTAAACAACTGGAGCCAATGTAAGAGTACCCTAAAACACCTTACCCAAAGGGAACCTTAAAAATAATTGTTACTTTCATTTACTTTTTATCAAAAAAGTAATTTTTTAATTTAAATTTTGTTAAAAAACAACTAATCATCCATCATGATATTTGAATTTCTTAGTCATTTATTTTACTAGAACATAAACATAAATAATTGACCTGACTAGAAATATCTTCCATTACTAAATTTTAAAATAAATGTATGTCTGAATCTATAACCCTGTAACTTGTAAACCTCTAGTTTACACAGAAATGGCCAGCTTGTGTGATTCTTTCATTTTTTAATAAATATTTAAATAAACTTATATAAAATTTGATCAACTATCGTTAAATATTGATAAATAAATTATATTTTACAATTAACAATCAAGTTTTTGTTACTGGTCCACTACTAAGGCAGTATCTATTATTATGCAAATTTAGTTCACAAAATTACTTAAAAAAGCATTTTAAAATTGTCTATATATAGCAAAAGATACATTTAGTTTCGTTTATTCATTTAGTTTATTTTTTCAGTCTTCAATAAATCTTTTTATGTTAATATATATTTAAAATAATAACTTTGCAATTTTCTTTATAAAATTGTCCATAAAAAAGACTAGTTCTTAGTTTTAAGTCTTTTAAAGACACAGAACACAGTTACATTGTGAATATTTTTTATTATTAAATGAAAATGGTAAAATATAAATTAAAATAATTGCTAGGTTTTAACTAAATTATCACATAGCTTATTATATTAAAAAAATTATAAGTAATAAATATTTATTTTTATAAATAAATAATATTTTATATAAGAATTACTTTATCTTTAAAATTCAATTGAATACTTTTTAAAATTTGTTTAATTGAAAAATAGATTATATAAAATGATTGTTTTTTTATTTAAACAATTTCTTTGTTAAAATATAGGAATATTTAATAAAAATTTAAGTTATTTTCTTTGTAATAAGGTTATATAATTTTAATTGTATTCTTGCAGAAGTATATATAAATTATATACCTTCATAAATCTTTATCTTGTTTTTAAATAATGTAATATATATATAACTTCTGCAAGTATATGTATAAATTAATTATTCAATTGAGAATAAGTAGTAATTTATATACAATTCTTATTCCTGAGACTATTTTATTGCAGAATCTATCCTCACCAGAAAATAACCGTTTAGAAAATTATAATTTCTAAATAATGATATGCAGTATATTTGCATATTATTTTTAACTAACATTTTCACTTTAATAAAATTAACGTTTTGTCATGTAGCAGAAGATTTTTATTTTCGTGGTTCTTTTTCATTTTAAATGTTTCTAATAAGTTGTTATAATCGGTTATTTGTTATCTGAAGTTATCAATCGGCTCCACGTTGCTCTCGTCATTGCACATTTTTTCATCTGAAATTAACAGAACTATTATTAGATTGCTATGGAAGAAATCCTCGGTTTTATAAACATTCCAAAAGACACAAAAAATAATTAAGACCAGAAAACACAATAAGATTTTTTTTGCTTTCAAATGTGTGACAATGGTGATGGGCGAATTAGGATTTAATCTAATTCAAAACTATATTAAAATACATACATCACAATATAGCGGAGATGCCTAATAATTTTTCATATAAACTGACTTAAAAAAAATATTTTTTTCAATTTGTTCATTATTTGACCAACTTTTTTTCAAAATTTGTGAATTTTTTTTTCGGTTTGTAAATTAGCTTATGTACGATTTTGCCAATAAAATTAAATAAAGTTTAAAGAAATAGAACACGGTAGACGGGAAAGCCGAAAAACACACAACTAATAATATATAATAATATAAGAAAATCCTATATTATAAACATTATATCAAGGGACAGTTTATTTGTTTATATGATTGTTTGTTTATATGTTTACGCGATTCGTATGGTGGCTCAAAAACGGCTTCGCGCATTTTCCTGAAAATTGTCTATCGTAGAGAAAAGAATTCTAAGACTTTTGACTTCATCGGATTTTCCCCTAAATTTCTCCAACTTTTAATTCGTAAAAGATAGAAAATGGTTAAAACAAAAAACTATTACGTATTTATGTTGTATTAATTTTGCTCCTAAAATTATTTTCAATTTATTAAATTTAATATACTAAATATAAATTATTTATTTAATAAATACAATTGAAAAAGGAGTTTAAAGATAATAAAGTGTAAAAACAAAGTAATAGATAATAAATTTTTTTTTATTTGTGTTAAGTGAAAGTGAGGTTATAATAATGAATGACAGGTCTCATGAGAAAAACCTCTATGAAGCAAAAAGGATAAGAACCAGCTATTATCCACATAGTTATTCAGGAGTGTGCTTGATAATTCTAAAACCAATTACTTATAATACAAACCCTGAGTTTATTGCACAATATTTGCGGTCAAATTATAAGGACATTAACATTATTGCTGTCAGCCAAAGAAAAATTGAGGTGGAGACCAATAGCCCATTTCTGGCTAATAAAATTATAGAAGACGCCATAGTTCTAGCTAAATACAAGGGCATAATTCCGAAGAATTTGGTAGAAGTGCAGGGACTAATCAACTTACACCCCGATAATCTGGATGACGTATTCCTACATGACGCAGTAGGCTTTAATAAAAATAGTAGACGGTTGGCACCAAAAATTACCGATTTTATTAGATTTAATAGAATTGAAGAAGGCAAAAAGACTCCTACTTGGAAGTGCCTAATATCCTTTAGCAGGGATAAGATCCCGGAATATATAGCCTTCCAGGGTATCCTTTACCCAGTTTCGGCGTATATACAGAGAGTTAGACAGTGTCGTCGGTGCTGGAAATTTGGCCACTCCATTAATTTCTGCAGAAGTGCTGAATATTGCCAATTTTATGGTGGAGATCACAGCTCTTTAAGTTGCAAGACAGAGAAGTTATTTTGTCGCAACTGTAAAGAAGACTATAAAGCTGACGATAGATCCTGCAGCAAATACTTAGAATTGAAAAATAAAAACGAAGCTAAAGCAAAAACTACCTATATAAAAAAAATTAAAATTGATCGTGGGAAAGAGGTATTTACATTAAACCTTTTTGTGTTCCCTTCTTTGGAAAAAAGTATAAATAAAAAGAAAATTATAGACTGTATTATAAGCGGTGAACCGGAAAGGAAAATCCGTAGAGTTTTGAAAATTTCAGAGCCCCGCAGATCCCCCGAGAAGTAAAGAAAAGGACGTGGAAACCTGACAATACACATAAGGTAAAGGAAAACGAACGCTCTAAGCCAATTCCCGTAAATAAAACCGATAAAGTGAAGAAACCAGAGATAATTAAGAAATCAGAGTTCGTTAAGAAAACTGATTTAGACAAAAATATTATTGAGAATTCAGAAGAGATCAGAGATTCAGAGGAGATAAACCAAAATATTGATACTGACGAAGTAGTTTTAGAAGCAGAAACTATTACTAATAATTTGAACCAAACAATTGTAAATAACCATACTATTCCACCCCCAGATAATCAAAATATTGAAATGTTCTAATACAAATATTAGTTAACAAACATAATAAATTATGTATAAAAATACTTGTATAATGCAATGGAACTGCCGCAGTTTAAAATCCAAATTGATAAATCTAAAACAAATAGTTTTTGAAAATAATATTGAAGTAATCGCGCTCTCGAAAACCTGGCTTGATCCATCTTATAAAATCAAATGGAGAAATATGGAACTAGTAAGAGCAGATAGAAATAACAACGGTGGAGGCGTTGCTCTAGTACTAAACCACAACATTTTTATTGACAAAATTTTAATTCCTCTCTCAGGGGATATTGAAATTATAGGAGCAAAAATTAAATGAGGTAATGAGCATATTAATGTTGTATCTCTTTATGCCCCAGCAACAGCATCTATTACTACAGGAATATTGAATGCAATATTAAGATCTATTCCAGAACCAAGGCTAATTCTAGGTGACTGGAATGCTAAAGCCATTGCTTGGGGAAACACCTATGACTGTCCAAGGGGTAAAATTATATGTCAGGTGATGGACAATAACAATATGATGTTCCTTAATGATGGTTTTCCTACTCGAATCAACATCCATTCAGGAACAGCGTCAGCAATTGATTTATCATGGGCAACCCCATCTCTTGGTAGCCAACTTTCATGGAACGTAATGGAGGATCAACTAGGTTCTGATCACGCCATTATACTTATGAATGGGGCACAAATAGGTCAATCAAGCAGAGGCAAGGAAAGATTTAAATTAAACATTGTACCAAATACAATCGACTGGGACAATTTCTCTAACCAAATAGAAGCAGACTTATTGGCAAACCAAATTCAGTCCAATACTACGCTAAAAAAAAAGTATAATTACCTCATTGACTCAATTGAGTCTGCAGCTAAAAAGTGGGGGAAAAATATTGCAAATAATAAAATTTTAAAATATCCGCCAAATCTTTGGTGGGATGATGAATGCAAAGAGGCTGTGCAAAACAGAAAAGAGCCTACAGAAGATACCACCGAAATAGTTCTGAAACAAATAAAGTAGCTTTAAAAAAAGTAGAATCTGAAACGACCAACTTACTAAAGTTCAAGAAAAGACAAGCTTGGAGAAACCTTGCCGAAGAGTTAAACCATAATTTAACTACTAAACAATTATGGGGAAAAATTAATAGGATGAGAGGTTCAGGAAAATGCACGAAAACAAATTCACCTAACATTAAGGACTTGTTATGTGAACTTGCACAAGTAAAAGCACTGCCCTGGGTACCTGAGCAAGAAAGCGTACTATATGGAGTCACTCAAGACGACTCTAGTAAAATGATGATTAAAGAAGTAGAAATGTGGGAGCTACAATCTCACCTTATAATGACGAAAACAACCACGCCCGGTCTAGATGGAATATCTTATAAAATGTTAGGCCATCTCCCATCAATCGCTAAAAAATTATTATTAAACATATACAACACAATTTTGGAAGAAGAACTAATTCCTGAGTCCTGGAAAAATACTCAGATTGTTCCAATATTAAAAATAGATAAGCCAGTAAATCAACCAACCTCATATAGACCTATACCTCTCATTAATTGCTGCAGAAAATTCTTTGAGAAAATATTGAAAACGAGATTAGAATATTGGTTAGATTCTAAGTCGTTAATACCAAAGCAAATTTTAGGCTGTAGAAGAGGTAGAAGTACCAGGGATGGCATAGTTGCATTATCAGCTAGAATTGAAGCAGGAAAAAGCAAAGGCAATGTATCAATGGCCTGTTTTGTAGATATCAAAGCAGCTTTCGATAATGTATACATCAATTTTTTATTAAGAAAATTATATGTAATAGGAGTATCGAGAGTAATAATTAATATACTAAGGAATTTACTAAGTGGCAGAAATACTCAACTCTGATTTAAAGGATTACTATCGGACTGGAGACTATGTTCTAAAGGCATTCCACAAGGCTCAGCACTAAGTCCTCTTCTCTTTAATATGATGGTTAGGTCAATAAAACCGTATCTCAACCCAACAATATCATGGATATCATATGTGGATGACTTAGTTTTCTTATCACAAGAAAATACTATAGAGGAGATTGGAAAAAAAATGCAAAAGATTGTAAATAACTTAGAGAAATGGCTTAATGATGCTTGTTTAGAAGCATCAACAGAAAAATCTAAACTAATGATTTTTAACATGAGTTCAAAAATATCACAGCCGCCTAGAATAACTCTAGGTAAACAAAAATTGGAATACACAAATAATTATATATACTTAGGATTTCCATTTTCCACAAATAAATCCGAAAAATCAATAATACTCAATATTAAAAAGAAAGCTGAACCTGCAATCAATATACTCAAAATGTTTGCTGGACAAAGATGGGGACTAAATACATCTTCGCTACTAAATTTATATAAATCATTAGTCCGCCCTCATTTGGAGTGTGGTGCAGAGGTACTAATAATGTGTAAAAAGAATACAATAGAATCACTTGAAAAATTGCAATATAAAGCTTTAAGAATAGTATTAGGAGCTATCTGTACAACTCATACCCTTTCATTACTAGCAGAGGCTTATATGCCACCATTAAAAGAAAGATGGATAAAGAAAACGTGTTACTTTATGGCTAGCGCTTTAATGACAAATAACACATTAATAAGGGACGAACTTAACGAATAATCAAGAACAGGTTCAAGAAGTCATGAGCTTAATGCAATTTGGATAAATGAAAAGAGGAAATGGACAGAAAGAGGAACCCCAGTAGAAATACCAATTTTCGAATTAGATTATTATTACTCAGGTAGAGGAACTCCTGCAAATATAACTATTGACAAGGAGCTAAATATGAGTAACATATTACCTGAGCTAATAACTATAGACTTACAACAAAAATTAGATCAACAATTCCCGAATTATACAAAATTATATACTGACGACTCAAAAGAAGCAGATGGAGTGGGTGCAGCAGTAGTAGATATTAACAATAGCAGAATTTACAAGCTTCATAATCAAGCATCCATATATACAGCTGAGTTATGTGCTATAGATCTAGCTGTGGTTCAAGTCATTACTGATGACAGAGACAGCACTTTAATATTATCCGACCCGTTATCAGTCATACAGTCCTTAAGCAGTAAGGGAATCAATACAAAATTAGACAACAAAATTTATTATGTCAAAGAAAAAATAAATAGGGAAATAGATAAGGGCCGAAATATTAAACTAATTTGGATACCGTCACATAAGGGAATTAAGGGAAATGAAAAAGCTGATCAAATGGCCAAGGTAGCTGCTTCCTGTAATAAATATATTTCATTTTTTATAAAATCAGACATGAAAGCAGAATTAGAAATAAATGAAATGAAAAATTGGCAAGACAAGTGGGATAATTCTGATAAAGGTAGAGAATTTTATACAATACAACTAATACTGAGACGTAAGTTATGGTTTGCCAAACTAAAATGGCCAAGAAGATTAATTACAATGACCTCAAGGCTAAGAATGAATCATACTGGAGCTCCGAAACATCTAGCAAGAAACAAAATTATTCCAAACTCTAAATGCGAATGTGGTAAAGAAGAGGCAGACCCTGACCACATTCTGTGGCAATGTAAAAATACATCAATGGCAAGAAATGGACTCCAAAGGGCGGTACTACAGACTTCGCAGACGCTTCCTGTTAACACTGCTTTTTTGATTAAAAAATCGAGATTTATAACTCCAGTATCCATGAATAGATCATTCTTGTTATCAGGGTATAATATATAAGAAAAGACAGAAAAGTATTAGGGGCGATAAAAGGCTACGTGCCTACGAAGCCTAAAAATCTATGTTAAAAAAAAAAAAAGATAGAAAGTTGACATTTTCCATATGAGTTACGGTGTTCAATGGTAATATTTATGGAAATTTAGAAACTAAAAAATTAAAAAGGGGGGCGTTAAAAAAATTAGGGGGCTCGGTAGGAAACTTTGGAGAAACCTCAAATTTCTAATTGTGCAGTAATTGAATATGATATTAAGAAAAAAAAAGACAAAAATTTATTATATAGCCGAGAGTAAAAAATTGAACTAGAAAGTTGAAATTTTGTATATGAGCTAACTTTGGTACCTAACTTAGAAACCGAAAAAGAAAATCCCAAATTTTGAAAAAAAAAGTTGGTCAAATAATAAATAAATTAAAAAAAAAATTTTTAAAAAGTATAAGAAAATAAACATATAAACATAGAAACATATAAACATACTGTTGGAACATTATAATATAGGATTTATTTTTATAACGTTACATAACTGTACTTTTCATGTACAGTTCATCCGACATTTATTCAGTTTCCTATATAACTTTTACACATTTGCTAATATTTATGGCTTTTACTACTTACCCAAGTCAGAGTATTTGTCAGTTCCACAGAAACCGCGTCGGTTTCCATAACCAAAATTACATCCTCTAAACACGCTTAGATAATCGTACCAACATATAATTAAGAAAATCTACAATATAATTAAGAAATTACCCGTTTTGTCTACAGTGCTTTGCTGATTGAACTACTCCACACATTTTGAAGAACTCTTGATATTCTTATTTCGTGTATTCTCTCTTTATATCACAGATATAGATTGTCTTCCGTTCGTCTTTATCGTCATATTTGTATCTTTTGACATATGGTCGAGGGGATGAATCATCATAGACCCCCTTGCGCTTCCTTTCATTATCATAAATATATCTCTTAGGATGTGCTACAGGGTTCGGGGAACGCAGTACTGGTCGTTTCATTGGTTTGTAAACCGAATCACGGAAACGTTGGCCCTCAGCTTCTTCTGCATAAGAATCCGATCCGGTTTGACTAAAAAAAAAAAATTAATTTATTTTCGTTAGTTTAGAAAATTTAATTAAATTAATAGATCTGTTTATTACTTGTTTCGTGATTGCGATAGTGATCTACTATAACTTCCATCACATCTTGATCTTGACGATGATCTCTTTAGACTTTTATTATTAGTAGATACTAAGCGACTTGCACTTCTTTCACGTGAATAGCTACTTCGATATGTAGCCAGATGATCATATTTAGAAGACTCTCGAGTGTGACCTCGCGAATATTTTCTACGTTTTTCTTCTGGTGATCTTCTACGATGTTGAGAATATTTTCGTATTGGTGATTGACTGCAAATTGACTCAATTGTTTTGCTCTGTGGTGTTTGCGTAGATTTAGAAATTGTCTCTATCTTACTTTCACGTGGCTCATCATTATCGTAGCTTATTGTTTTATCTTTTTGAACAGGCTTACATATTTTTGAAGTTGTAGATACGTCTGCATCTCTCTCACGTGGATTATATGTGATCTCAGTATTGCGCGCTATTGAAAAACATATCCTTTGCTTAACATTAGATAAAACTGATCCTTTACATATTTTTGATGTTACTTCAGTATTAGTTTGTTTACTGGAGTTTTCAATCAGAGATTGAATTTCGCGTGTTGAAGTCACAGGTATTACCACTTCATCTTGAAGAACTTTTCAACTTTTGTTTTTCTTATTGATCAAGTATTGTGCTGTCTTAGAAGTAATTTTCATCTGCACAAAATTTGGAGGCTGTGGTTCTACTTTTGGTAGATCATTATACGGTGTCAATAACTGTTTATTGTTTACACCAACTGTTTTTATGCGTCCGCTTGTAGTCGTTGACATTTTTAAGTGTTGCACAGTTTGAATTGACTCTTTAACAATCGGGTGAGACTTTTTGGTTTCAATGGTATTAACTAGCACAGGGTATCTATAATTATCTGTATGTTGTATAAAATTTTTTTTAAAATTATTTCTATTTAATAACGAATTTTGTTTTGTTTTATTTTCTCCTAATTTGATGTGTCTATCTTTCGACGATATATTTCCGTCTTCTGAGTTATTATTTTTTGTTTTAATATTACTTGAAACAGATCCGTATTGTAACGATCGATCTTTTTTCAAAAATACAGATTTAAGAACCTCATTTTTTTGTGCTGAAATATTGTTAAATAACTTTGTACATTTTGCTGTCAAATCATTATGATGTATTTTATTATCCATTTGCGTTGACGGAAATTTGACTTTAACCTCAGTCAATTTTTTGTCGGTTTCTGTATAATTATTAATGGTTTTCGTCCGCGTCTTTTCTACATTTTTCTCCTTCCTGTAGTTGTGACCTTCTAATGCAGCTTCGGATGTAATAGTGGAAATTGATTTCTTACTTGTTACTTTCTCAAACTCTGGTTGCGAAATTAACGATTTCGAATTTTGATAAATGTTTTTCTTTTCCCATGTTTTCTGCTGATTAATTTTTCTTGAGAAACTGCACGAGATTTATGACTGCCACCCGACGATTCGTTCTTTTTTTGTGATACTTCTTCCTTCATTGATTCAGTAACAAGTAATTGACTTTTCATATGCTTTTCATTTATATCATCGACGACATTGTTAGATCCAACAATTTAAGATGTTTCCTTTTCTTGTTTCTTCACTTGTGTCACTTTGCCTTCACTCTCATGTAATTTAGTAACCTTGTTTAGTAACTTATCTTTTCTAATATTATTTTGTTTTTTTATTTTCTTTAGTCCACAATTCCTTTTAAATTTTGTTATCACTAGATACTTTAACTTTATGATCACCTGCAGAAACTTCATAACTTCTAAGAGGAAATTGAATTTCCTCGTTTAATTTACTATCTATTTTTTTATTGTCTATTTTTTTGTTTATTTCACTAAAATCACAATTTTGATG
>CAVMBN010000229.1:0-70757 GCA_963678705.1 Panorpa germanica
CAGATATTAAATGCGCAGTTTTATATAAAATATTTTATTAATTAATAAGTCCTCAGACTAAAATTATACATAATGTCCTCAGACAAAAATTACTTAAAGACTAACATTTCTCTCCTAATTCAAATACAAGTTATTTCAGTTATATTCAAATAGGCAAAAACAAAATAAAACCAGTTCACTGCAGCTACAATGAAACAACAACCTTGAATGTCTTAAAAGAAATATAACAATAGGCTATTATTTTATATAAACAAAAACAAAACAAGTTTTAAGTAATTTAATTTAAGAATGAATGTCTTGTAATTCCAACACACCCCCTCAAGACATTCATTTCAACAATTTAAATAATTTGAAGTCCCAATCCTTCAGTGAATTTTTAATTTACAAACATCACCTCCTTCTTCAATACATTTTAACATTTTTGTAGCTTTATTTTTTAATTCTTCAGACACCTGACTATCATCATGTATCCACATCAAAATTTCATGTAGCATATCCGGTATTTCCATATAAACATTTTCTTCTAATATTCCATTTAAATAGGCAGTTACAACATCAAATTGTCTTATTACAAGTTTTAATTCCACAGACAATGCAATTAAAAGTCTCATTGATTCCATTCTTGCAACTGGAGCAAAAGTTTGATCATAATCAATACCATATTTCTGACTATAACCTTTTGCAACAATACGAGCTTTTCTTTTTTCAATAAGCCCATCTGATCCAAATTTATTTGTTAAAATCATTCGACTTCCCACAACACTTTGACCTTCAGGTAATTTTACAATATTCCAAGTATCATTTTTTAATAAACTTATGACTTCTGATTTAATTGCTCTCTTCGACTCAGCACACTCTTGAGAATTAATAGCATCTTCCAATTTAACTTCAGCTACTCCAACAAATATATTATCATTATCATTATCATCTTCATTAGAATCAGATTCAATCCTTTCTTTAACTTCACAATTATTAACTTTTGAAAATAATTTTCTGGGACGTCCTTTCAAACCTGTTTTAATTAATTTTGGTCTTCCTGGTACTCTTCTTTCTTCTCTAGTATAATCTCTTGAGTTTCTTCTAGGAGATTCTTGAATAGATGATTGAATACCAGATGAATTTTCATTTTCTTCATTATCTTCTAAATTTTCTTCTGGAATTCCATCTAAATTTTCTGTCTCATTACTATTTTTAAATCCTGTTATCAATTCAATCCATGGTTTATCCTTGTTTTCAAAATCATTAATAATCAGCTGTTTAATCTCTTGGTTCTTTAAAACTGTAGTAACATTATCTTCAATAAATTTCACATCACGAGCAACAATAAATTTTCTCTTTTCTGGTAACCAAATTCTGTATCCTTTTGATTCACGTGGATAACCTACAAAAATTCCTTTCATTGATCTATCAGATAATTTGCCTTTTGTTGGATCTTTATCTAAGACATATACAGTTGATCCAAATGCTCGTAAATAATTTAAATGAACTTTATCCCTGTTGAACCATCTCTGATAAGGAGTATCTCCATTAATACTTCTTGAAGGACATCTGTTTTTTAAATGACATGCTGTAGCTACAGCATCAGTCCAAAACATATCCGATAAATTTGATTGAAGTAATAAACATCGTCCCATTTCAACTAATGTTCGATTTAAACGTTCAGCAACACCATTTTGCTGAGGTGTTCTTACAACACTTAATCGACGTTGAATACCTTGATTACGCAGGAAAGAATCCATCTCAGTATTACAATACTCTTTACCATTATCACTTTGAAGATACTTAATCTTCTTCCCTGTCATACGTTCAGCTTGATTTTGATACATTTTGAAAGCTTCTAGTGCACCACTCTTCTGTTTAAGAAAGTATACTTCACACCATCGAGAATAATCATCAATAAATGTAATAAAATATTTTGCTCCATTCACTGATTGTGTCCTAAACGGTCCAACAATATCTGTATGAACTATTTCAAGAAGTTCTTCACTCTGTCGTTCACTTCCTGAAAACGGTAACCCTGTCATCTTGCCTCGTAGACACACTTCACATCTTGGCAAACATTTCAATTGTTCAGAGGTTACTTTACTTGTAGTATTCTGATTAATCACCCGAAATAAATCCTTAGCATTTAAATGACCCATACGACAATGCCACATCAATAACTCAGAATTAGCTTTATCTTCTCCAATACAAGCTTCTTCATTACCTTCTTGTAAATAATAGAGATCACCACGCCTTTCAGCAACAAATTTAACATTTCCAGTCATATCCATAATTACAGCTGAATCTTTTTTAAATAGAATTTCATGATCCTTATTAGTAATTTTAGCAACTGATACTAGATTTGACCTTAAATCTGGTACAAATAATGTGTTTGAAAAATCTACTGACCTCAGCTGTTTACCATTACTAATCGACAAATTAACAGTACCTTTTCCTTTGATTTCACTATTTGCTTGATTAGCCAAATTTATTTTCCCACTAATTTCTTCATTTAAAGACTTAAATAATTGTTTATCACCACATAAATGTGTTGTACAGCCACTATCAAGAATCCAAGGTCGACAACTTGGAACACTACCAGCAAATTCAACATTAAGTACTGCAAAAGTATCATCATCCGCTTGAGAACATTAATTTTCTTGTGTGTATCTATTCTGTCTATCTGGTCTATTTCTTCTGAAATTTGGTTTCAATTGAGTTGGACATTCAGGAGACTTATGTCCTTGTTTTCCACATTTAAAACAATATCCTTTAAAAATATTTTTGTAACTCGGTTGATTTTCAGCCCTTACATTTCCAGCTAACTCAACAACTGAATTTGAACCAATTTCACTCTTCTCAAGTATCTTAACCTTAAGAGCTTCAACCTCCAAGAATTCATCACGTGATTCCATAGCACATTTAAAACCTTCATAGCTATCTGGTAGACTATATAATAACATTACAGACAATAAATCTTTATTCACTTCAATATCCATAGCTCCAAGTCGATCAACTATATCCGAAAACTTGTTTACATGGTCCCTGACATCACCACCTTCAGACATCTTGTGAAGCATAAGTTGCTTAAGTAATAAAGCTTTTCTTGCAGGTCCTTTGGAAGCATAAACTGAGGCAAGTTTTTGCCAAACTTCATGAGAAGTATTACAACCTCGGACATGCTGCAATTCCGTTGAACTAATTGCTAATATTACTTCTGACTTAGCTTTACGATCAATTTTTATCCATCCATTTCTTTCTTCTTGATTTTTTTCCGCAGCAACAGGAATCGGTTTTTCACCACTGACATATTCCCACAAATCATTTTTGATCAATAGCGCCTCAACATGAATTTTCCAGGCTTCATAATTGTCCTTACTCAACAGCTCAAATCTTGTAGCACTCACTGATGTCATCATATTAATTTTTTTAATTAAAGCCTAATAAAGCCATATAATATCTGGGCCCATAACCTGTTGAAGCAGATATTAAATGCGCAGTTTTATATAAAATATTTTATTAATTAATAAGTCCTCAGACTAAAATTATACATAATGTCCTCAGACAAAAATTACTTAAAGACTAACATTTCTCTCCTAATTCAAATACAAGTTATTTCAGTTATATTCAAATAGGCAAAAACAAAATAAAACCAGTTCACTGCAGCTACAATGAAACAACAACCTTGAATGTCTTAAAAGAAATATAACAATAGGCTATTATTTTATATAAACAAAAACAAAACAAGTTTTAAGTAATTTAATTTAAGAATGAATGTCTTGTAATTCCAACATCATATTACGAACATCAACATATATCTAAATACGGATTTATTTTTCGTATTCTACTTCATTAATTCCTGATATTTCGTTTTAAATGACATCATGTACAGTTTAGCGACTGTGCACAATACGCAGTATTTGAGTTCAGTGAAATAAGTAACTCTTTCCTTTATTCCTTTTGTAGTGACAGGGTCACAAAATGTTAGTGTATCTCTAACTACGGATTTATTTTTCGAATTCTACTTCACTAATTCCTGATATTTCTTTTTAAATGACATCATGTACAGTTTAGCGACTGTGCAGAATACGCAGTATTTGAGCTCAGTGAATCAAGTAACTTTTTTCTTTATTCCTTTTGTACTGACAGGATCACATAATGTTATTGTATCTCTAAATACAAATTTATTTTTCGTATCCTACTTTATTAATTTCTGATATTTCTTTTTAAATGACATCATGTACAGTTTAGCGACTGTGCAGAATTCGCAGTGTTCAAACTCAGTGTAATTAGTTATTCTTTCCTTTATTCCTTTTGTAGTGACAGGATCACATAATGTAAGTGTATCTCTAACTACGGATTTATTTTTCGTATTCTACTTCACTTATTCCTGATATTTCTTTTTAAATGACATCATTTACAGTTTAGCAAAAGTGCAGAATACGCAGTATTCGAGCTCAGTCAAATAAGTAACTCTTTCCTTTATTCCTTTTGTAGTGACAGGATCACATAATGTTAGTGTATCTTTAAATACGGATTTATTTTTTGTATTCTACTTTACTAATTCCTGATATTTATTTTTAAATGACATCATGTACAGTTTAGCGCCTGTGCAGAATACGCAGTATTCGAGCTCAGTGAAATAAATAACTCTTTCCTTTATTCCTTTTGTAGTGACAGGATCACAAAATGTTAGTGTATTTCTAACTACGGATTTATTTTCCGAATTCTACTTCACTAATTCCTGATATTTCTTTTCAAATGACATTATGTACAGTTTAGCGACTGTGCAGAATACGCAGTATTTGAGCTCAGTGAATCAAGTAACTTTTTCCTTTATTCCTTTTGTACTGACAGGATCACATAATGTTAGTGTATCTCTAAATACGGATTTATTTTTCGTATTCTACTTTACTAATTCCTGATATTTCTTTTTAAATAATATCATGTACAGTTTAGCGACTGTGCAGAATACGCAGTATTCGAGTTTAGTGAAATAAGTAACTTTTTTCTCTTGTAGTGACAGGATCACATAATGTTAGTGTATCTCAAAATACGGATTAATTTTTCGTATTCTACTTCATTAGTTTCTGATATTTCTTTTTAAATGACATTATGTACAGTTTAGCGATTGTGCAGAATACGCAGTATTCGAGCTCAGTGAAATAAGTAACTTTTTCCTTTATTCC
Organism: Panorpa germanica; assembly: GCA_963678705.1. Classification (NCBI taxonomy): domain Eukaryota; kingdom Metazoa; phylum Arthropoda; class Insecta; order Mecoptera; family Panorpidae; genus Panorpa; species Panorpa germanica. Next base: position 5,172 of record CAVMBN010000229.1, read on the forward strand.
TTTTATAGTGACAGGATCACATAATGTTAGTCTATCTCTAAATACGTATTTATTTTTCGTATTCTACTTCACTAATTCCTGATATTTCTTTTTAAATAACATCATGTACAGTTTAGCGACTGTGCAGAATTCGCAGTATTTGAGCTCAGTGAATCAAGTAACTTTTTTCTTCATTCCTTTTGTACTGACAGAATCACATAATGTAAGTGTATCTCTAACTACGGATTTTTTTTTTTGTATTCTACTTCACTTATTCCTGATATTTCTTTTTAAATGACATCATGTACAGTTTAGCAAATGTGCAGAATACGCAGTATTCGAGCTCAGTCAAATAAGTAACTCTTTCCTTTATTTCTTTTGTAGTGACAGGATCACATAATGTTAGTGTATCTCTAAATACGGATTTATTTTTCGTATTCTACTTCATTAATTTTTGATATTTCTTTTTAAATGACATCATGTACAGTTTAGCGACTGTGCAGAATTCGCAGTATTCGAGCTCAGTGAAATAAGTAACTTTTTCCTTTTGTAGTGACAGGATCACATAATGTTAGTGTACCTCTAACTACGGATTTATTTTTCGTATTCTACTTCACTTATTCCTGATATTTCTTTTTAAATGACATCATGTACAGTTTAGCGACTGTGCAAAATACGCAGTATTTAAGCTCAGTGAAATAAGTAACTTTTTCCTTTATTCCTTTTGTAGTGACAGGATCACATAATGTTAGTGTATTTTTAAATACGGATTTATTTTTCGTATTCTACTTTACTTATTCCTGATATTTCTTTTTAAATGACATCATGTACAGTTTAGCAAATGTGCAGAATACGCAGTATTCGAGCTCAGTCAAATAAGTAACTCTTTCCTTTATTCTTTTTGTATTGACAGGATCACATAATGTTAGTGTATCTTTAAATACGGATTTATTTTTTGTATTCTACTTTACTAATTCCTGATATTTATTTTTAAATGACATCATGTACAGTTTAGCGACTGTGCAGAATACGCAGTATTCGAGTTTAGTAAAATAAGTAACTCTTTTCTTTATTCCTTTTGAAGTGACAGGATCACATAATGTTAGTGTATCTCTAAATACGGATTTATTTTTCGTATTCTACTTTATTAATTCCTGATATTTCGTTTTAAATGACATCATGTACAGTTTAGCGACTGTGCAGAATACGCAGTATTCGAGCTCAGTGAAATAAATAAGTCTTTCCTTTATTTCTTTTGTAGTGACAGGATCACATAATGTTTGTGTACCTCTAACTACGGATTTATTTTTCGTTTTCTACTTCACTAATTCCTGATATATTTTTTTTAATGACATCATGTACAGTTTAGCGACTGTGCAGAATACGCAGTATTTGAGCCCAGTGAAATAAGTAACTCTTTTCTTTATTCCTTTTGTAGTGACAGGATCACATAATGTTAGTGTATCTCTAACTACGGATTTATTTATCGTATTCTACTTCACTAATTCCTAATATTTCTTTTTAAATGACAATGTACAGTTTAGCGACTGTGCAGAATACGCAGTATTCGAGTTCAGTGAAATAAGTAACTTTTTCCTTTATTCCTTTTGTAGTGACAGGATCACATAATGTTAGTGTATCTTTAAATACGGATTTATTTTTCGCATTCTACTTCACTAATTCCTGATATTTCGTTTTAAATGACATCATGTACAGTTTAGCGACTGTGCAGAATACGCAGTATTCGAGCTCAGTGAAATATGTAACTCTTTCCTTTATTCCTTTTGTAGTGACAGGATCACATAATGTTAGTGTATCTCTAAATACGGATTTATTTTTCGTATTCTACTTCATTAATTTCTGATATTTCTTTTTAAATGACATCATGTACAGTTTAGCGACTGTGCAGAATTCGCAGTATTGGAGCTCAGTGAAATAAGTAAGTCTTTTCTTTATTCCTTTTGTAGTGACAGGATCACATAATGTTAGTGTATCTCTAACTATGGATTTATTTTTCGTATTCTGCTTCACTAATTCCTGATATTTCTTTTTAAATGACATCATGTACAGTTTAGCGACTGTGCAGAATACGCAGTATTCGAGCTCAGTGAAATAAGTAACTTTTTCCTTTTGTAGTGACAGGATCACATAATGTTAGTGTATCTCTAAATACGGATTTATTTTTCGCATTCTACTTCACTAATTCCTGATATTTCGTTTTAAATGACATCATGTACAGATTAGCGACTGTGCAGAATACTCAGTATTCGAGCTCAGTGAAATAAGTTACTTTTTCCTTTATTCCTTTTGTAGTGACAGGATCACATAATGTTAGTGTATCTCTAAATACGGATTTATTTTTCGTATTCTACTTCATTAATTTCTAATATTTCTTTTTAAATGACATCATGTACAGTTTAGCGACTGTGCAGAATACGCAATATTTGAGCTTAGTGAAATAATTAACTCTTTCTTTTATTCCTATTGTAGTGACAGGATCACATAATGTTAGTGTATCTCTAACAACGGATTTATTTTTTGTATTCTACTTTAGTAATTCCTGATATTTCTTTTTAAATGACATTATGTACAGTTTAGCGACTGTGCAGTATACGCAGTATTCGAGCTCAGTGAAATAAGTAACTTTTTCCTTTATTTCTTTTATAGTGACAGGATCACATAATGTTAGTTTATCTCTAAATACGTATTTATTTTTCGCATTCTACTTCACTAATTCCTGATATTTCGTTTTAAATGACATCATGTACAGTTTAGCGACTGTGCAGAATACGCAGTATTCGAGCTCAGTAAAATAAGAAACTTTTTCTTTTATTCCTTTTGTAGTGACAGGATCACATAATGTTAGTGTATCTCTAACTACGGATTTATTTTTCGTATTCTACTTCTCTAATTCCTGATATTTTTTTTTAAATGACATCATGTACAGTTTAGCGACTGTGCAGAATACGCATTATTCGAGCTCAGTGAAATAAGTAACTTTTTCCTTTATTCCTTTTGTGTTGACAGGATCACATAATGTTAGTGTATCTCTAAATACGAATTTATTTTTCGTATTCTATTTTACTAATTCCTGATATTTTTTTTTAAATGACATCATGTACAGTTTAGCGACTGCAGAATTCGCAGTATTCAAACTCAGTGAAATAAGTTATTCTTTCCTTTATTCCTTTTGTAGTGACAGGATCACATAATGTAAGTGTATCTCTAACTACGGATTTATTTTTCGTATTCTACTTTACTTATTCCTAATATTTCTTTTTAAATAAAATCATGTACAGTTTAGCAAATGTGCAAAATACGCAGTATTCGAGTTTAGTCAAATAAGTAACTCTTTCCTTTATTTCTTTTGTAGTGACAGGATCACATAATGTTAGTGTATCTTTAAATACGGATTTATTTTTTGTATTCTACTTCACTAATTCCTGATATTTCTTTTTAAATGACATCATGTACAGTTTAGCGTCTGAGCAGAATTCGCAGTATTTGAGCTCAGTGAATCAAGTAACTTTTTTCTTAATTCCTTTTGTACTGACAGGATCACATAATGTTAGTGTATCTCTAAATACGGATTTATTTTTCGTATCCTACTTTATTAATTTCTGATATTTCTTTTTAAATGACATCATGTACAGTTTAGCGACTGTGCAGAATTCGCAGTGTTCAAACTCAGTGAAATAAGTTATTTTTTCCTTTATTCCTTTTGTAGTGACAGGATCACATAATGTAAGTGTATCTCTAACTACGGATTTATTTTTCGTATTCTACTTCACTTATTCCTGATATTTCTTTTTAAATAACATCATGTACAGTTTAGCAAATGTGCAGAATACGCAGTATTCGAGCTCAGTCAAATAAGTAACTCTTTCCTTTATTCCTTTTGTAGTGACAGGATCACATTATGTTAGTGTATCTTTAAATACGGATTTATTTTTTGTATTCTACTTCACTAATTGCTGATATTTCTTTTTAAATGACATTATGTACAGTTTAGCGACTGTGCAGAATTCGCAGTATTTGAGCTCAGTGAATCAAGTAACTTTTTTCTTAATTCTTTTTGTACTGACAGGATCACATAATGTTAGTGTATCTCTAAATACGGATTTATTTTTCGTATCCTACTTTATTAATTTCTGATATTTCTTTTTAAATGACATCATGTACAGTTTAGCGACTGTGCAGAATTCGCAGTATTCAAACTCAGTAAAATAAGTAATTCTTTCCTTTATTCCTTTTGTAGTGACAGGATCACATAATGTAAGTGTATCTCTAACTACGGATTTTTTTTTTTGTATTCTACTTCACTTATTCCTAATATTTCTTTTTAAATGACATCATGTACAGTTAAGCAAATGTGCAGAATACGCAGTATTTGAGCTCAGTCAAATAAGTAACTCTTTCCTTTATTTCTTTTGTAGTGACAGGATCACATAATGTTAGTGTATCTCTAAATACGGATTTATTTTTCGTATTCTACTTCATTAATTTCTGATATTTCTTTTTAAATCACATCATGTACAGTTTAGCGACTGTGCAGAATTCGCAGTATTCGAGCTCAGTGAAATAAGTAACTTTTTCCTTTATTCCTTTTGTAGTGACAGGATCACATAATGTTAGTGTATCTCTAACTACGGATTTATTTTTCGTATTCTACTTCACTAATTCCTGATATTTCTTTTTAAATGACATCATGTACAGTTTAGCAAATGTGCAGAATACGCAGTATTCGAGCTCAGTCAAATAAGTAACTCTTTCCTTTATTCCTTTTGTAGTGACAGGATCACATAATGTTAGTATATCTTTAAATACGGATTTATTTTTTGTATTCTACTTTACTTATTACTAATATTTATTTTTAAATGACATCATGTACAGTTTAGCGACTGTGCAGAATACGCAGTTTTCGAGTTTATTAAAATAAGTAACTCTTTTCTTTATTCCTTTTATAGTGACAGGATCACATAATGTTAGTGTATCTCTAAATACGGATTTATTTTTCGTATTCTACTTCATTAATTCCTGATATTTCGTTTTAAATGACATCATGTACAGTTTAGCGACTGTGCAGAATACGCAGTATTTGAGTTCAGTAAAAGAAGTAACTCTTTCCTTTATTCCTTTTGTAGTGACAGGGTCACAAAATGTTAGTGTATCTCTAACTACGGATTTATTTTTCGAATTCTACTTCACTAATTCCTGATATTTCTTTTTAAATGACATCATGTACAGTTTAGCGACTGTGCAGAATACGCAGTATTTGAGCTCAGTGAATCAAGTAACTTTTCTCTTTATTCCTTTTGTACTGACAGGATCACATAATGTTATTGTATCTCTAAATACAAATTTATTTTTCGTATCCTACTTTATTAATTTCTGATATTTCTTTTTAAATGACATCATGTACAGTTTAGCGACTGTGCAGAATTCGCAGTGTTCAAACTCAGTGTAATTAGTTATTCTTTCCTTTATTCCTTTTGTAGTGACAGGATCACATAATGTAAGTGTATCTCTAACTACGGATTTATTTTTCGTATTCTACTTCACTTATTCCTGATATTTCTTTTTAAATGACATCATTTACAGTTTAGCAAAAGTGCAGAATACGCAGTATTCGAGCTCAGTCAAATAAGTAACTCTTTCCTTTATTCCTTTTGTAGTGACAGGATCACATAATGTTAGTGTATCTTTAAATACGGATTTATTTTTTGTATTCTACTTTACTAATTCCTGATATTTATTTTTAAATGACATCATGTACAGTTTAGCGCCTGTGCAGAATACGCAGTATTCGAGTTCAGTGAAATAAGTAACTCTTTCCTTTATTCCTTTTGTAGTGACAGGATCACAAAATGTTAGTGTATTTCTAACTACGGATTTATTTTCCGAATTCTACTTCACTAATTCCTGATATTTCTTTTCAAATGACATTATGTACAGTTTAGCGACTGTGCAGAATACGCAGTATTTGAGCTCAGTGAATCAAGTAACTTTTTCCTTTATTCCTTTTGTACTGACAGGATCACATAATGTTAGTGTATCTCTAAATACGGATTTATTTTTCGTATTCTACTTTACTAATTCCTGATATTTCTTTTTAAATAATATCATGTACAGTTTAGCGACTGTGCAGAATACGCAGTATTCGAGTTTAGTGAAATAAGTAACTTTTTTCTCTTGTAGTGACAGGATCACATAATGTTAGTGTATCTCAAAATACGGATTAATTTTTCGTATTCTACTTCATTAGTTTCTGATATTTCTTTTTAAATGACATTATGTACAGTTTAGCGATTGTGCAGAATACGCAGTATTCGAGCTCAGTGAAATAAGTAACTTTTTCCTTTATTCCTTTTATAGTGACAGGATCACATAATGTTAGTCTATCTCTAAATACGTATTTATTTTTCGTATTCTACTTCACTAATTCTTGATATTTCGTTTTAAATGACATTATGTACAGTTTAGCGACTGTGCAGATTACGCAGTATTCGAGCTCAGTGAAATAAGTAACTCTGTCCTTTATTCCTTTTGTAGTGAGAGGATCACATAATGTTAGTGTATCTCTAAATACGGATTCATTTTTCGTATTCTACTTCATTTATTTCTGATATTTCTTTTTAAATGACATCATGTACAGTTTAGCGACTGTGCAGAATACGCAGTATTCGAGCTCAGTGAAATAAGAACCTCTTTCCTTTATTCCTTTTGTAGTGACAGGGTCACAAAATGTTAGTGTATCTCTAACTACGGATTTATTTTTCGAATTCTACTTTACTAATTCCTGATATTTCTTTTTAAATGACATCATGTACAGTTTAGCGACTGTGCAGAATACGCAGTATTTGAGCTCAGTGAATCAAGTAACTTTTTTCTTTATTCCTTTTGTACTGACAGGATCACATAATGTTATTGTATCTCTAAATACGGATTTATTTTTTGTATCCTACTTTACTAATTTCTGATATTTCTTTTTAAATGACATCATGTACAGTTTAGCGACTGTGCAGAATTCGCAGTGTTCAAACTCAGTAAAATAAGTTATTCTTTCCTTTATTCCTTTTGTAGTGACAGGATCACATAATGTAAGTGTATCTCTAACTACGGATTAATTTTTCGTATTCTACTTCACTTATTCCTGATATTTCTTTTTAAATGACATCATGTACAGTTTAGCAAATGTGCAGAATACGCAGTATTCGAGCTCAGTCAAATAAGTAACTCTTTCCTTTATTCCTTTTGTAGTGACTGGATCACATAATGTTAGTGTATCTTTAAATACGGATTTATTTTTTGTATTCTACTTTACTAATTCCTGATATTTATTTTTAAATGACATTATGTACAGTTTAGCGACTGTGCAGAATACGCAGTATTCGAGCTCAGTGAAATAAGTAATTCTTTCCTTTATTCCTTTTGTAGTGACAGGATCACAAAATGTTAGTGTATCTCTAACTACGGATTTATTTTCCGAATTCTACTTCACTAATTCCTGATATTTCTTTTCAAATGACATTATGTACAGTTTAGCGACTGTGCAGAATACGCAGTATTTGAGCTCAGTGAATCAAGTAACTTTTTCCTTTATTCCTTTTGTACTGACAGGATCACATAATGTTAGTGTATCTCTAAATACGGATTTATTTTTCGTATCCTACTTTATTAATTTCTGATATTTCTTTTTAAATGACATCATGTACAGTTTAGCGACTGTGCAGAATTCGCAGTATTCAAACTCAGTGAAATAAGTTATTCTTTCCTTTATTCCTTTTGTAGTGACAGGATCACATAATGTAAGTGTATCTCTAAATACGGATTTATTTTTCGTATTCTACTTCACTTATTCCTGATATTTCTTTTTAAATGACATCATGTACAGTTTAGCAAATGTGCAGAATACGCAGTATTCGAGCTCAGTCAAATAAGTAACTCTTTCCTTTATTCTTTTTGTAGTGACAAGATCACATAATGTTAGTGTATCTTTAAATACGGATTTATTTTTTGTATTCTACTTTACTAATTCCTGATATTTATTTTTAAATGACATCATGTACAGTTTAGCGACTGTGCAGAATACGCAGTATTCGAGTTTAGTAAAATAAGTAACACTTTTCTTTATTCCTTTTAAAGTGACAGGATCACATAATGTTAGTGTATCTCTAAATACGGATTTATTTTTCGTATTCTACTTCATTAATTCCTGATATTTCGTTTTAAATGACATCATGTACAGTTTAGCGACTGTGCAGAATACGCAGTATTCAAGCTCAGTGAAATAAGTAAGTCTTTCCTTTATTTCTTTTGTAGTGACAGGATCACATAATGTTAGTGTACCTCTAACTACGGATTTATTTTTCGTTTTCTACTTCACTAATTCCTGATATTTTTTTTTTAATGACATCATGTACAGTTTAGCGACTGTGCAGAATACGCAGTATTTGAGCCCAGTGAAATAAGTAACACTTTTCTTTATTCCTTTTGTAGTGACAGGATCACATAATGTTAGTGTATCTCTAACTACGGATTTATTTATCGTATTCTACTTCATTTATTTCTGATATTTCTTTTTAAATGACATCATGTACAGTTTAGCGACTGTGCAGAATACGCAGTATTCGAGCTCAGTGAAATAAGTAACTCTTTCCTTTATTCCTTTTGTAGTGACAGGATCACAAAATGTTAGTGTATCTCTAACTACGGATTTATTTTTTGAATTCTACTTCACTAATTCCTGATATTTCTTTTTAAATGACATCATGTACAGTTTAGCGACTGTGCAGAATACGCAGTATTTGAGCTCAGTGAATCAAGTAACTTTTTTCTGTATTCCTTTTGTACTGACAGGATCATATAATGTTAGTGTATCACTAAATACGGATTTATTTTTTGTATTCTACTTCATTTATTTCTGATATTTCTTTTTTAATGACATCATGTACAGTTTAGCGACTGTGCAGATTACGCAGTATTCGAGCTCAGTGAAATAAGTAACTCTTTCCTTTATTCCTTTTGTAGTGAGAGGATCACATAATGTTAGTGTATCTCTAAATACGGATTTATTTTTCGTATTCTACTCCATTAATTTCTGATATTTCTTTTTAAATGACATCATGTACAGTTTAGCGACTGTGCAGAATTCGCAGTATTCGAGCTCAGTGAAATAAGTAACTCTTTGCTTTATTCCTTTTGTAGTGACAGGATCACATAATGTTAGTGTATTTTTAAATACGGATTTATTTTTCGTATTCTACTTCACTAATTCCTGATATCTCGTTTTAAATGACATCATGTACAGTTTAGCGACTGTGCAGAATACGCAGTATTCGAGCTCAGTAAAATAAGTAACTCTTTCCTTTATTCCTTTTGTAGTGACAGGATCACATAATGTTAGTGTATCTCTAAATACGGATTTATTTTTCGTATTCTACTTCATTAATTTCTGATATTTCTTTTTAAATGACATCATGTACAGTTTAGCGACTGTGCAGAATACGCAGTATTCGAGCTCAGTGAATCAAGTAACTTTTTCCTTTATTCGTTTTGTAGTGACAGGATCACATAATGTTAGTGTATCTTTAAATACGGATTTATTTTTCGTATTCTTCTTCACTAATTCCTGATATTTCGTTTTATATGACATCATGTACAGTTAAGCGACTATGCAAAATACGCAGTATTCGAGCTCAGTAAAATAAGTAACTTCTTTTATTCCTTTTTTAGTGACAGGATTACATAATGTTATTGTATCTCTAAATACGGATTTATTTTTCGTATTCTACTTCACTAATTCCTGATATTTCATTTAAATGACATCATGTACAGTTTGGCAAATGTGCAGAATACGCAGTATTTGAGCTCATTTGTTGGAATTACAAGACATTCCAACAGTATTGTTAATTCATGATTATCTCAAAGACTTGATTTATTATTTTATTTAATAAACTAGTTCAAAGCTATTGTTATTAAATTCTATAACAACAATCAAGGCGTTGATAGTTACACTAAATATTTTAATTGTATAAGAAATTTTGTCTGATGACTTGCTGTATAATTTGAGTCTGAGGACTTATTAATAAATAAAATATATAATATAAAACTGTGCATATAATCTCTGTTACAATAGGTTATGGGCCCAGATAACAGGTGCATTTAATTAAATTTAATTAAAAATTAATATGACGACATCAGTGAGTGCTACAAGATTTAAGCTGTTGAGTAAGGACAATTATGAAGCCTGGAAAATTCATGTTGAGGCGCTATTGATCAAAAATGATTTGTGGGAATATGTCAGTGGTGAAAAACCGATTCCTGTTGCTGCGGAAAAAAATCAAGAAGAAAGAAATGGATGGATAAAAATTGATCGTAAAGCTAAGTCAGAAGTAATATTAGCAATTAGTTCAACGGAATTGCAGCATGTCCGAGGTTGTAATACTTCTCATGAAGTTTGGCAAAAACTTGCCTCAGTTTATGCTTCCAAAGGACCTGCAAGAAAAGCTTTATTACTTAAGCAACTTATGCTTCACAAGATGTCTGAAGGTGGTGATGTCAGGGACCATGTAAACAAGTTTTCGGATATAGTTGATCGACTTGGAGCTATGGATATTGAAGTGAATAAAGATTTATTGTCTGTAATGTTATTATATAGTCTACCAGATAGCTATGAAGGTTTTAAATGTGCTATGGAATCACGTGATGAACTCTTGGAGGTTGAAGCTCTTAAGGTTAAGATACTTGAGAAGAGTGAAATTGGTTCAAATTCAGTTGTTGAGTTAGCTGGAAATGTAAGGGCTGAAAATCAACCGAGTTACAAAAATATTTTTAAAGGATATTGTTTTAAATGTGGAAAACAAGGACATAAGTCTCCTGAATGTCCAACTCAATTGAAACCAAATTTCAGAAGAAATGGACCAGATAGACAGAATAGATACACACAAGAAAACCAATGTTCTCAAGCGGATGATGATACTTTTGCAGTATTTAATGTTGAATTTGCTGGTAGTGTTCCAAGTTGTCGACCTTGGATTCTTGATAGTGGCTGTACAACACATTTATGTGGTGATAAACAATTATTTAAGTCTTTAAATGAAGAAATTAGTGGGAAAATAAATTTGGCTAATCAAGCAAGTAGTGAAATCAAAGGAAAAGGTACTGTTAATTTGTCGATTAGTAATGGTAAACAGCTGAGGTCAGTAGATTTTTCAAACACATTATTTGTACCAGATTTAAGGTCAAATCTAGTATCAGTTGCTAAAATTACTAATAAGGATCATGAAATTCTATTTAAAAAAGATTCAGCTGTAATTATGGATATGACTGGAAATGTTAAATTTGTTGCTGAAAGGCGTGGTGATCTCTATTATTTACAAGAAGGTAATGAAGAAGCTTGTATTGGAGAAGATAAAGCTAATTCTGAGTTATTGATGTGGCATTGTCGTATGGGTCATTTAAATGCTAAGGATTTATTTCGGGTGATTAATCAGAATACTACAAGTAAAGTAACCTCTGAACAATTGAAATGTTTGTCAAGATGTGAAGTGTGTCTACGAGGCAAGATGACAGGGTTACCGTTTTCAGGAAGTGAACGACAGAGTGAAGAACTTCTTGAAATAGTTCATACAGATATTGTTGGACCGTTTAGGACACAATCAGTGAATGGAGCAAAATATTTTATTACATTTATTGATGATTATTCTCGATGGTGTGAAGTATACTTTCTTAAACAGAAGAGTGGTGCACTAGAAGCTTTCAAAATGTATCAAAATCAAGCTGAACGTATGACAGGGAAGAAGATTAAGTATCTTCAAAGTGATAATGGTAAAGAGTATTGTAATACTGAGATGGATTCTTTCCTGCGTAATCAAGGTATTCAACGTCGATTAAGTGTTGTAAGAACACCTCAGCAAAATGGTCTTGCTGAACGTTTAAATCGAACATTAGTTGAAATGGGACGATGTTTGTTACTTCAATCAAATTTATCGGATATGTTTTGGACTGATGCTGTAGCTACAGCATGTCATTTGAGAAACAGATGTCCTTCAAGAAGTATTAATGGAGATACTCCTTATCAGAGATGGTTCAACAGGGATAAAGTTCATTTAAATTATTTACGAGCATTTGGATCAACTGTATATGTCTTAGATAAAGATCCAACAAAAGGCAAATTATCTGATAGATCAATGAAAGGAATTTTTGTAGGTTATCCACGTGAATCAAAAGGATACAGAATTTGGTTACCAGAAAAGAGAAAATTTATTGTTGCTCGTGATGTGAAATTTATTGAAGATAATGTTACTACAGTTTTAAAGAACCAAGAGATTAAACAGCTGATTATTAATGATTTTGAAAACAAGGATAAACCATGGATTGAATTGATAACAGGATTTAAAAATAGTAATGAGACAGAAACTTTAGATGGAATTATAGAAGAAAATTTAGAAGATAATGAAGAAAATGAAAATTTATCTGGTATTCAATCATCTATTCAAGAAACTCCTAGAAGAAACTCAAGAGAATATACTAGAGAAGAAAGAAGAGCACCAGGAAGACCAAAATTAATTAAAACAGGTTTGAAAGGACGTCCCAGAATTTTTTTTTCAAAAGTTAATAATTGTGAAGTTAAAGAAAGGATTGAATCTGATTCTAATGAAGATGAAAAATGATAATGATAATATATTTGTTGGAGTAGCTGAAGTTAAATTGGAAGATGCTATTAATTCTCAAGAGTGTGCTGAGTGGAAGAGAGCAATTAAATCAGAAGTCATAAGTTTATTAAAAAATGATACTTGGAATATTGTAAAATTACCTGAAGGTCAAAGTGTTGTGGGAAGTCGAATGATTTTAACAAATAAATTTGGATCAGATGGGCTTATTGAAAAAAGAAAAGCTCGTATTGTTGCAAAAGGTTATAGTCAGAAATATGGTATTGATTATGATCAAACTTTTGCTCCAGTTGCAAGAATGGAATCAATGAGACTATTAATTGCATTGTCTGTGGAATTAAAACTTGTAATAAGACAATTTGATGTTGTAACTGCCTATTTAAATGGAATATTAGAAGAAAATGTTTATATGGAAATACCGGATATGCTACATGAAATTTTGATGTGGATAATTGATGATAGTCAGGTGTCTGAAGAATTAAAAAATAAAGCTACAAAAATGTTAAAATGTATTGAAGAAGGATTGGGACTTCAAATTATTTAAATTGTTGAAATGAATGTCTTAAGGGGGTGTGTTGAAATTACAAGACATTCCAACAGTATTGTTAATTCATGATTATCTCAAAGACTTGATTTATTATTTTATTTAATAAACTAGTTCAAAGCTATTGTTATTAAATTCTATAACAACAATCAAGGCGTTGATAGTTACACTAAATATTTTAATTGTATAAGAAATTTTGTCTGATGACTTGCTGTATAATTTGAGTCTGAGGACTTATTAATAAATAAAATATATAATATAAAACTGTGCATATAATCTCTGTTACAATAATAAATCACTCTTTCCTTTATTTCTTTTGTAGTGACAGGATCACATAATGTTAGTGTATCACTAAATACGGATTAATTTTTCGTATTCTACTTCAATAATTCCTGATATTTCATTTTAAATAACATCATGTACAGTTTAGCGACTCTGCAGAATACGCAGTATTCAAGCTCAGTGAAATAAGTAACTTTTTTCTTTATTTCTTTTGTGTTGACAGGATCACATAATGTTAGTGTATCTCTAAATACGGATTTATTTCTCGTATTCTACTTTACTAATTCCTGATATTTCTTTTTAAATGACATCATGTACAGTTTAGCGACTGTGCAGAATTCGCAGTATTCAATCTCAGTGAAATAAGTAATTCTTTCCTTTATTCCTTTTGTAGTGACAGGATCACATAATGTAAGTGTATCTCTAACTACGGTTTTGTTTTTCGTATTCTACTTCACTTATTCCTGATATTTCTTTTTAAATGATATCACATGTACAGTTTAGCGACTGTGCCAAATACGCAGTGTTTGAGCTCAGTGAAATAAGTAACTCTTTCCTTTATTCCTTTTGTAGTGACAAGATCACAAAATGTTAGTGTATCTCTAACTACGGATTTATTTTTCGAATTCTACTTCAATAATTCCTGATATTTCTTTTTAAATGACATCATGTACAGTTAAGCGACTGTGCAGAATACGCAGTATTTGAGCTCAGTGAATTAAGTAACTTTTTTCTTTATTGTTTTTGTACTGACAGGATCACATAATGTTAGTGTATCCCTAAATGCGGATTTATTTTTCGTATCCTACTTTATTAATTTCTGATATTTCTTTTTAAATGACATCATGTACAGTTTAGCGACTGTGCAGAATTCGCAGTATTCAAACTCAGTGAAATAAGTAATTCTTTCCTTTATTCCTTTTGTAGTGACAAAATCACATAATGTAAGTGTATCTCTAACTACGGATTTATTTTTCGTATTCTACTTCACTTTTTCCTGATATTTTTTTTCAAATGACATCATGTACAGTTTAGCAAATGTGCAGAATACGCAGTATTCGAGCTCAGTCAAATAAGTAACTCTTTCCTTTATTCCTTTTGTAGTGACAGGATCACATATTGTTAGTGTATCTTTAAATACGGATTAATTTTTTGTATTCTACTTTACTAATTCCTGATATTTCTTTTTAAATGACATCATGTACAGTTTAGCGACTGTGCAGAATACGCAGTATTCGAGCTCAGTAAAATAGGTAACTCTTTCCTTTATTTCTTTTGTAGGGACAGGATCACATAATGTTAGTGTATCTCTAAATACGGATTTATTTTTTGTATTCTACTTCACTTATTCCTGATATTTCTTTTCAAATGACATCATGTACAGTTTAGCGACTGTGCAGAATACTCAGTATTCGAGCTTAGTAAAATAAGTAACTCTTTCCTTTATTCTTTTTGTAGTGACAGGATCACATAATGTTATTGTATCTCTAAATACGGATTTATTTTTCGTATTCTATTTTATTTAATCCTAATATTTCTTTTTAGATGAAATCATGTACAGATTAGCGATTGTGCAGAATACGCAGTATTCGAGCTCAGTGAAATAAGTAACTCTTCTCTTTATTCCTTTTGTAGTGACAGGATCACATAATGTTAGTGTATCTCTAAATACGGATTTATTTTTTGTATTTTACTTCACTAATTCCTAATATTTCTTTTTAAATGACATCATGTACAGTTTAGCGACTGT
Source organism: Panorpa germanica (assembly GCA_963678705.1). NCBI lineage: Eukaryota > Metazoa > Arthropoda > Insecta > Mecoptera > Panorpidae > Panorpa > Panorpa germanica. Next base: position 20,401 of record CAVMBN010000229.1, read on the forward strand.
GCAGAATACGCAGTATTCGAGTTTAGTAAAATAAGTAATTTTTTCCTCTTGTAGTGATAGGATCACATAATGTTAGTGTATCTATAAATACGGATTTATTTTTCGTATTCTTCTTCATTAGTTTTTGATATTTCTTTTTAAATGACATCATGTACAGTTTAGCGACTGTGCAGAATACGCAGTATTGGAGCTTAGTGAAATAAGTAACTTTTTTCTTTATTCCTTTTGTAGTGACAGGATCACATAATGTTAGTGTATCTCTAACTACGGATTTATTTTTCGTATTCTACTTCACTAAATCCTGATATTTCTTTTTAAATGACATTATGTACAGTTTAGCGACTGTGCAGATTACGCAGTATTCGAGCTCAGTGAAATAAGTAACTCTTTCCTTTATTCCTTTTGTAGTGAGAGGATCACATAATGTTAGTGTATCTCTAAATACGGATTAATTTTTCGTATTCTACTTCATTTATATCTGATATTTCTTTTTAAATGACATCATGTACAGTTTAGCGACTGTGCAGAATACGCAGTATTCGAGCTCAGTGAAATAAGTAACTCTTTCCTTTATTCCTTTTGTAGTGACAGGATCACAAATTGTTAGTGTATCTCTAACTACGGATTTATTTTTTGAATTCTACTTCACTAATTCCTGATATTTCTTTTTAAATGACACCATGTACAGTTTAGCGACTGTGCAGAATACGCAGTATTTGAGCTCAGTGAATTAAGTAACTTTTTTCTGTATTCCTTTTGTACTGACAGGATCACATAATGTTAGTGTATCACTAAATACGGATTTATTTTTCGTATCCTACTTTATTAATTTCTGATATTTCTTTTTAAATGACATCATGTACAGTTTAGCGACTGTGCAGAATTCGCAGTATTCAAACTCAGTAAAATAAGTAATTCTTTCCTTTATTCCTTTTGTAGTGACAGGATCACATAATGTAAGTGTATCTCTAAATACGGATTTATTTTTCGTATTCTACTTTACTTATTCCTGATATTTCTTTTTAAATGACATCATGTACAGTTTAGCGACTGTGCAGAATACGCAGTATTCGAGCTCAGTGAAATAAGTAACTCTTTCCTTTATTCCTTTTGTAGTGACAGGATTACATATTGTTAGTGTATCTTTAAATACGGATTTATTTTTTGTATTCTACTTCACTAATTCCTGATATTTCTTTTTAAATGACATCATGTACAGTTTAGCGACTGTGCAGAAAAAGCAGTATTCGAGCTCAGTAAAATAAGTAACTCTATTCTTTATTTCTTTTGTAGTTACAGGATCACATAATGTTAGTGTATCTCTAAATACGGATTTATTTTTCGTATTCTACTTCATTAATTTCTGATATTTCTTTTTAAATGACATTAAGTACAGTTTAGCGACTGTGCAGAATTCGCAGTATTCGAGCTCAGTGAAATAAGTAACTCTTTGCTTTATTCCTTTTGTAGTGACAGGATCACATAATGTTAGTGTATTTTTAAATACGGATTTATTTTTCGTATTCTACTTCACTAATTCCTGATATCTTGTTTTAAATGACATCATGTACAGTTTAGCGACTGTGCAGAATACGCAGTATTTGAGCTCAGTAAAATAAGTAACTCTTTCCTTTATTCCTTTTGTAGTGACAGGATCACATAATGTTAGTGTATCTCTAAATACGGATTTATTTTTCGTATTCTACTTCATTAATTTCTGATATTTCTTTTTAAATGACATCATGTACAGTTTAGCGACTGTGCAGAATACGCAGTATTTGAGCTCAGTGAAATAAGTAACTCTTTCCTTTATTCCCTTTGTAGTGACAGGATCACATAATGTTAGTGTATCTCTAACTACGGATTTATTTTTCGTATTTTACTTCACTTATTCCTAATATTTTTTTTTAAGTGACATCATGTACAGTTTAGCGACTGTGCAGAATACGCAGTATTCGAGCTCAGTGAATCAAGTAACTTTTTCCTTTATTCGTTTTGTAGTGACAGGATCACATAATGTTAGTGTATCTTTAAATACGGATTTATTTTTCGTATTCTTCTTCACTAATTCCTGATATTTCGTTTTATATGACATCATGTACAGTTAAGCGACTATGCAAAATACGCAGTATTCGAGCTCAGTAAAATAAGTAACTTCTTTTATTCCTTTTTTAGTGACAGGAATACATAATGTTATTGTATCTCTAAATACGGATTTATTTTTCGTATTCTACTTCACTAATTCCTGATATTTCATTTAAATGACATCATGTACAGTTTGGAAAATGTGCAGAATACGCAGTATTTGAGCTCATTAAAATAAATCACTCTTTCCTTTATTTCTTTTGTAGTGACAGGATCACATAATGTTAGTGTATCACTAAATACGGATTAATTTTTCGTATTCTACTTCAATAATTCCTGATATTTTATTTTAAATAACATCATGTACAGTTTAGCGACTCTGCAGAATACGCAGTATTCAAGCTCAGTGAAATAAGTATTTTTTTTCTTTATTTCTTTTGTGTTGACAGGATCACATAATGTTAGTGTATCTCTAAATACGGATTTATTTCTCGTATTCTACTTTACTAATTCCTGATATTTCTTTTTAAATGACATCATGTACAGTTTAGCGACTGTGCAGAATTCGCAGTATTCAATCTCAGTGAAATAAGTAATTCTTTCCTTTATTCCTTTTGTAGTGACAGGATCACATAATGTAAGTGTATCTCTAACTACGGTTTTGTTTTTCGTATTCTACTTCACTTATTCCTGATATTTCTTTTTAAATGATATCACATGTACAGTTTAGCGACTGTGCAGAATACGCAGTGTTTGAGCTCAGTGAAATAAGTAACTCTTTCCTTTATTCCTTTTGTAGTGACAGGATCACAAAATGTTAGTGTATCTCTAACTACGGATTTATTTTTCGAATTCTACTTCAATAATTCCTGATATTTCTTTTTAAATGACATCATGTACAGTTAAGCGACTGTGCAGAATACGCAGTATTTGAGCTCAGTGAATTAAGTAACTTTTTTCTTTATTCTTTTTGTACTGACAGGATCACATAATGTTAGTGTATCCCTAAATGCGGATTTATTTTTCGTATCCTACTTTATTAATTTCTGATATTTCTTTTTAAATGACATCATGTACAGTTTAGCGACTGTGCAGAATTCGCAGTATTCAAACTCAGTGAAATAAGTAATTCTTTCCTTTATTCCTTTTGTAGTGACAAAATCACATAATGTAAGTGTATCTCTAACTACGGATTTATTTTTCGTATTCTACTTCACTTTTTCCTAATATTTTTTTTCAAATAACATCATGTACAGTTTAGCAAATGTGCAGAATACGCAGTATTCGAGCTCAGTCAAATAAGTAACTCTTTCCTTTATTCCTTTTGTAGTGACAGGATCACATATTGTTAGTGTATCTTTAAATACGGATTAATTTTTTGTATTCTACTTTACTAATTCCTGATATTTCTTTTTAAATGACATCATGTACAGTTTAGCGACTGTGCAGAATACGCAGTATTCGAGCTCAGTAAAATAGGTAACTCTTTCCTTTATTTCTTTTGTAGGGACAGGATCACATAATGTTAGTGTATCTCTAAATACGGATTTATTTTTTGTATTCTACTTCACTTATTCCTGATATTTCTTTTCAAATGACATCATGTACAGTTTAGCGACTGTGCAGAATACTCAGTATTCGAGCTTAGTAAAATAAGTAACTCTTTCCTTTATTCTTTTTGTAGTGACAGGATCACATAATGTTATTGTATCTCTAAATACGGATTTATTTTTCGTATTCTATTTTATTTAATCCTAATATTTCTTTTTAGATGAAATCATGTACAGATTAGCGATTGTGCAGAATACGCAGTATTCGAGCTCAGTGAAATAAGTAACTCTTCTCTTTATTCCTTTTGTAGTGACAGGATCACATAATGTTAGTGTATCTCTAAATACGGATTTATTTTTTGTATTTTACTTCACTAATTCCTAATATTTCTTTTTAAATGACATCATGTACAGTTTAGCGACTGTGCAGAATACGCAGTATTCGAGTTTAGTAAAATAAGTAATTTTTTCCTCTTGTAGTGATAGGATCACATAATGTTAGTGTATCTATAAATACGGATTTATTTTTCGTATTCTCCTTCATTAGTTTTTGATATTTCTTTTTAAATGACATCATGTACAGTTTAGCGACTGTGCAGAATACGCAGTATTGGAGCTTAGTGAAATAAGTAACTCTTTCCTTTATTCCTTTTGTAGTGAGAGGATCACATAATGTTAGTGTATCTCAGTAGGGTAGTAGAGCCGGTTCTAGGACAGTTTGGAGTGGTGATGCATTTAGGTCACGGGTATTCAGAGGGGGCGTGGCTAGACTTGGAAGAATGTAAAAGGGGGTAAGGGTGGGGTAAGGAGTGAGGTGGCGTGGCTAGACAATGGGGGGGTAATAGTGGGGTAATATGAAAGAGTGAGATAGCGATAATAAGTATTACAATAGTGGGGTAATATGAAAGAGTGAGATAGCGATAATAAGTATTACGTGTGTAATAATTAATATCTAATGGTAAAGAGTGAGATACCGATATTAATTCTTATGTTTGATTTGTTATTGGTTATAAGATTATGACAGTGTTAAATTATTTATAACAGTGTATTTATAACGCATTCCTTCGAATGTAACTTGAAGCACACGTGTTAGCAGGCGTCAGCAAAATGATAATAATTTCAAACATGTCGTATATATTAGAAGAAATATCAAAACTATTGTAATTACTTAATTTATAATATATAAAAATTTAAAATGTATATAATTCTTTTATTTATTTAGTTATTATTGATATTAATTGATAATATAAGTAAGATATATTTAAACATAATATATATACCAAATAAATTTAATTTAGGCATTGATTTAAAGTTAAATTGTGGATTACAGTGTCATTTGTTAATAGATTTAAATATGTTTAATCAATTTAAATTCTTTGATGAAATTATAATCAATCAGAATAATTTCTGTGAAACTTTTAGAGCCGGGTTACTTTTTATATCTGAATTTGGAGACCCTGGATATGAGAGCCAAGACTCACTTGATTGGATTCTTAATGATTAATTTTATTGCACTAATTACTAATAGATTGTAAATTTTGTTGTACATAGAAAATATATCCAAATAAGGATAATTCATAAAGTATAAGGGTGCTAATTCATCCATTGAATTTACATGACTTGAACAATATGAATACAAAATTGCATGACTTAACCAAATATGGGCACAAAATTTTTATAGTACACTTTTATAGAAATTAAGACATAGTACATAAACCCATTACCAAACAGTTTAACTCGGTCTCGGTTTGATTCGGTCAAGTTCGTCGATTCTCACCATTTGCTATTTCATTTGACAGTTGTTACATTGTTTCGTTCCATACACTTATAAAAAAAATAGTTTTAGATACATTCTTTTATCTCAAGTTATATTTAAATAATAATAAATATATATAATAAAATATTATATTCTTGTCTGAGCGACGAGTATTTTGAGCAATACCGTTAGTAGGTTAAAGCATATTATTTCTTCGCATATTATGATTTCTTAGCTATATTTAAAAACTTAAAAAGGCTCTACATTATGCCTGATATAATGCAGCACTTTATACATGTTTCTCATACGCACTCAAATAATACATTTTAGGGTATATAAAAGAGATAGTAAAATAACAAATATATAATGAATTTTTATAAATTATTGAAATAGTTACGATAGATGTGTAAATATCTCTTATTGTATTGCAATATATTGAAAAATAACTAAATATTTGAGGTTCTGGTAGCCAACTTTATAAACATACTTTTACAGAAATGAGGCTCCTATTTTCTAACTGTTTACCAGACGTCTATATATTTTCTAAATTAAGCTATGTAAGTTAAGACAAAACTATCAGAAGACATTAAATAAAAAGCAACACGGATCCTATACCTTGGAACTGGTATGAGTAGCGTAATTTGTAAAATATAGGCCTTTGAAAAATTGTTAGAAGTTATCAGCTGTCAGGTAAGCAGTTACAAAATAGGAGCCTTTTAAGTCATGGTTATCAAATATAACCTTTAGTGTCAGCAAGTGAGATGACATCCTGCAGAAATAATAAAATCCACTATACATTGTTAATGAACGCAGTCTTTAAAGTGTTTCTAGTTTAGATAAAAAGAAAATCGAAATATTATTTTGTGTAATTGTTTATTTTTGAAATTCATGTTCATATACAGCAAAAGTATAATAATACCTAATAATTAACATTCTTTTGTCAGTTAAAGATAAAAAGGCTATAGTAAATAATGATCAAGCTTGCTTTATGTGGGCTATAACTTCAGCATTGTATCCAGCATCAAAAAGTATGGATAGAGTTACATCATATCCACATTATTCAAAAGTACTTAATTCAAATGGCATAGAATTACCGATGAAATTAAAAGATATTAGAACATTTGAGAAGAATAATGATATAAGTGTGAATGTTTATGGACTTGAAAATAATTTCATTGTGGGACCGTTGCATTATACATCTAAAAAGAAGAAACAACATATTAATTTATTGTATATTGAAGATTTGAGTAATGGACATTATTGTTGGATTAAAAATATATCAAGATTAATAAGAAGTCAATTTACTAAGCATACTAGTAAACAATTTTTGTGTGATGGATGCTTTTCATTTTTTAACACAGAAGATCAGTTAAATAGACATTTAGAATATGATTGCAATAAGATATATACAATCCTTCCTTCTAAGTATAACGCTAAAGATAAATTGGGTAATATGATATCTCAAAACATTTTAAAATTCGATAATCATAAGAATCAATTACGCGTTCCATTTGTGATATATGGAGATTTTAAAACATTATTAAAACCCATTAGTACTTGTTATCCTGAAACTAATACATCATTTTCAAATAATATTCAAATTCATGAACCATATTAAATGTTCCTTTAATGATTCCTTAAGTAAGTTTGTTACGTACAGAGGTATTAATTGCGTTAAAGTATTTATTGAAACAATAACTGATACGTACAGAGGTATTAATTGCGTTAAAGTATTTATTGAAACAATAACTGAAGACGCTAAACAAATTTATAAAGTCTTAAATAAATTATCTGATTGGCAAAAACAGGAATATGATGAAGCTTCTATTTGCCATATTTGTGAAGGTATCCTCAATGGTGATAAAGTGTTAGATCATTGTCATTTAACTGGTAATTACCGAAGAGCTGCTCATAATCATTGCAATTTAAAATTTACAATTCCAAAGTTTATACCTGTCATATTCCATAACTTAAGTAATTACGATAGCCATATAATTGTAAAAGAATTAGGTAATGATAGTGAAAAAATTGAAGTTATTCCAGAAAATAAGGAAAAGTATATATCTTTTACGAAACATATTTTGGTGGAATCAAAAGTCGATAAAAACGATAAAGTTCATAACTGCTATATTAAACTTAGATTTATTGATTCTTTACGATTTATGCATTCTAGTTTAGAAACACTTGCAAAAAATTTATTATCAGAACAATTTTTCGAATTAAAAAATTCTATCCGAATGAAAATCATTTCAATTTATTAAAACGTAAAGGTGTATTTCCTTATGAATATGTAAATAGTAGGGATATGCTTAATGAATCTGACTTGCCATCTCAAAATAATTTTTATAGCTCACTTAATGGCTGTAATATATCTGACGATGATTACAATCATGCCAAAATGGTTTGGTATGCATTTGAAATGAAAACATTAGGGGAATATTCAGACTTATATTTAAAGATCGATGTTCTGTTGTTAACAGATATTTTTGAAAATTTTCGAGATGTGGGCTATAAAACATATAATATACATCATTTTCAAATAATATTCAAATTCATGAACCATATTCTTTTGCTTATTATATTAAATGTTCCTTTAATGATTCCTTAAGTAAGTTTGTTACGTACAGAGGTATTAATTGCGTTAAAGTATTTATTGAAACAATAACTGAAGACGCTAAACAAATTTATAAAGTCTTAAATAAATTATCTGATTGACAAAAACAGGAATATGATGATGAAGCTTCTATTTGCCATATTTGTGAAGGTATCCTCAATGGTGATAAAGTGTTAGATTATTGTCATTTAACTGGTAATTATCGAGGAGCTGCTCATAATCATTGCAATTTAAAATTTACAATTCCAAAGTTTATACCTGTAATATTCCATAACTTAAGTAATTGTAACCATATAATTGTAAAAGAATTAGGTAATGATAGTGGAAAAATTGAAGTTATTCCAGAAAATAAGGAAAAGTATATATCTTTTACGAAACATATTTTGGTGGAATCAAAAGCCGATAAAAATGATAAAGTTCATAACTGCTATATTAAACTTAGATTTATTGATTCTTTACGATTTATGCATTCTAGTTTAGAAACACTTGCAAAAAATTTATTATCAGAACAATTTTTCGAATTTAAAAAATTCTATCCGAATGAAAATCATTTCAATTTATTAAAACGTAAAGGTGTATTTCCTTATGAATATGTAAATAGTAGGGATATGCTTAATGAATCTGACTTGCCATCTCAAAATAATTTTTATAGCTCACTTAATGGCTGTAATATATCTGACGATGATTACAATCATGCCAAAATGGTTTGGTATGCATTTGAAATGAAAACATTAGGGGAATATTCAGACTTATATTTAAAGATCGATGTTCTGTTGTTAACAGATATTTTTGAAAATTTTCGAGATGTGTGCTATAAAACATATAATTTAGATCCCTATCAATATTATACAGCACCAGGACTTTCTTGGGATGCTATGTTAAATTATACATGTATTGAATTAGAACTTTTAACAGATATTGATATGTTACATTTTATTAAAAAAGGTATAAGAGGTGGAATATCACAATGCTCTCACAGACATGGAATTGCAAATAATAAATATATGTCCAATTATGATTCAAATAAAGATTCTCAATATTTAATGTATTGGGATGCAAATAACTAAAGCTATTGAAGATAACTCAGATGTTGGTTATATATTAGAAGTCGATTTAAGATATCCTAATTATTTGCACGATGAACACAATGATCTACCTTTCTGTACCGAAAATATTAAACCACCTTGCATTAAAACAAATGACGTTAAATTAATACCAAATCTAAATAACAAGTATAATTATGTGCTTCACAATAGATCGTTAAAGCAATGTCTTAAAAATAATCTGAAAATATCAAAAGCCGATAAAAATGATAAAGTTCATAACTGCTATATTAAACTTAGATTTATTGATTCTTTACGATTTATGCATTCTAGTTTAGAAACACTTGCAAAAATTTATTATAAGAACAATTTTTCGAATTTAAAAAATTCTATCCGAATGAAAATCATTTCAATTTATTAAAACGTAAAGGTGTATTTCCTTATGAATATGTAAATAGTAGGGATATGCTTAATGAATCTGACTTGCCATCTCAAAATAATTTTTATAGCTCACTTAATGGCTGTAATATATCTGACGATGATTACAATCATGCCAAAATGGTTTGGTATGCATTTGAAATGAAAACATTAGGGGAATATTCAGACTTATATTTAAAGATCGATGTTCTGTTGTTAACAGATATTTTTGAAAATTTTCGAGATGTGTGCTATAAAACATATAATTTAGATCCCTGTCAATATTATACAGCACCAGGACTTTCTTGGGATGCTATGTTAAATTATACATGTATTGAATTAGAACTTTTAACAGATATTGATATGTTACATTTTATTAAAAAAGGTATAAGAAGTGGAATATCACAATGCTCTCACAGACATGGAATTGCAAATAATAAATATATGTCCAATTATGATTCAAATAAAGATTCTCAATATTTAATGTATTGGGATGCAAATAACTAAAGCTATTGAAGATAACTCAGATGTTGGTTATATATTAGAAGTCGATTTAAGATATCCTAATTATTTGCACGATGAACACAATGATCTACCTTTCTGTGCCGAAAATATTAAACCACCTTGCATTAAAACAAATGACGTTAAATTAATACCAAATCTAAATAACAAGTATAATTATGTGCTTCACAATAGATCGTTAAAGCAATGTCTTAAAAATAATCTGAAAATAGATAAAATTCATAGAATTTTGGAATTTAAACAGTCCGATTGGTTAAAAAGTTATATTGATCTAAATACATTAAAAAGAAAGAACTCTGCAAATACATTTGAGAAAAAACTTTTTTAAATTAATGAATAATTCAGTTTATGGTAAAACAATGGAAAATGTAGATAAACGTGTTGATATAAAGTTAATAACTCATTGGGATAATATAGGAAAAACAATGGGTGCTAATACACTTATAAGTAAACCAAACTATCATAGTTGTTCTATATTTCATGAAAACTTAGTTGCTATTCAAATGCAAAAACTTAAAGTTTTTTATAATAAACCATTGTATTTAGGATTAAGTGTACTTGATATATCAAAAAACTTTAATATACGATTTTCATTATGATTTCATCAAAAAAAAAAAAAAAATCTATAAAGGTAATGCTAAATTGTTGTATACAGATACAGATTCATTAATATATCAAATTAAAACAGATGATATATATGACGATATTAAGTGTAATCTAGATAAATTTGATACATCTAATTATCCATTTAATAATGAATTTTCATTACCTTTAATGAACAAAGCTAAATTAGACTTAATGAAAGATGAATGCACGAGTAGTATAATTTGGGAGTTTGTTAGGTTAAGGTCAAAAATGTATGCAATTGATATTGAGGGTTCATGCACAGCTAAAGCAAAAGGAATTAAGAAAAATATTGTAAACAAATTCAATATTAAAGATTATGTAAATTGTTTATCTCAGGATAACATATTATTGATCACAATGAATACCTTTAAATCTATTAAGCATACAATTTATACTCAAATGATAAGTAAAGTAGGTCTTAGTGGAAATGATAATAAAAGTTATGTATTGTTGTAAGAATTGTGTCGTATTGTCGTTCTGGAGGAGATTACTCAGCTTACTAGTACATTCTGCAGGGATGCTAGCTTCTGGTAGTAGATTCTTCAGTTGACGACTTCCAACACCAATTACAGTAGTAATCGAATATCTTTCTTAAGATGATTAATAAGGATTCTTGTTCAGACGGTGTATTGTTGCAATTAGAGAATACTTGAGCGGTCTAAAGTAACCTCGTTGCGACATGCGACGGTTGAACAATTAGTATCTTTTTATTACTATTAATACAAACACTTTTATTAAAATATATCATTTATTCGTTGTAATATTATATCTGCTTACTTAATTACAATAGTATTTTATTAGATTAACGAAGATGACAGATATAAAACAAAATGTAATTCTATAGTGTTATAATTTAATTAATAGTTGAAATGTGCTCACTATTCAATACGTACGAAGTTGCGAATAGTAATGCTTGCTTTGAGACTCAGGAGAAGACTGGCTTTCAGCGTCTTGTGCAATTTAATATATAATAATTTATTTCACATCACAGAACGCCAATACTGAATTACCAGCATTAAATCAATATTAATCTCCACAAACCAGAGACAATATTTATAAGCGCTAAACTTAAATAATTATTCTTTACAATCTTAATACTAATACAAAAACTGTTTACATAATATAATTCTATTACATAATTAACATTTAATATCATTAAAAATAAAAGGTAAGTGCGACATATGCGTACTTACAACACTCCTCAACCAAAGAAAAGGAACGCATATAAAACAAAACATATGCGTTTCTGCTCTAAGGAAAAGAAAAAGGAAAAATTGTGATAGGGGAGATGTCGTACATATCACAACACCCCCTTTCAAAAAAAAAGGGACACGTATAAAAACAAAATATACGAGTTACAATTCTAGAAAAAAACAAAAAGAGAAGCAAAGTGTCGACAACGATTCTGATCCCATCGTATAGAGTTAACACTGCTCCACAAAACAATCATCCCTGACAAAATCCATTTCATTCGTCAAGTTTTTATTCATTGGTACAAAATCTCTTCAACCTATTATTATGAACTACCGTATGTTTTTTACCAATTAGTATTTCTGTATTAACAGGGGATATAATTTTAGTAACTTTATACGGTCCTACGTATAAGGGTAAAAGTTTTTTTGACTGTCCTTTAGTTGGTAACTGTTCATTTCTTAATAAAACTAGTTCGTTTACTTCAGGTGTGAAAAGAGAATTGACCCTTTTATCAAAATATAATTTTGTTTTTTCTTTGCTTTTAACCAAGTTATTCATAGCAAGTTCCCTCGCTACTTGTAACCTGTGTTTGAGTTCTACTATAAAATTATTATAAGTATTTACCTCAATTGGTTCTTTATAAAAAATTGAAGGCAGATTTGCCTTATGTCCATAAATTAGTTCGAAAGGAGTAAAACCGGTCGCTGTATGCGGAGTTGTGTTATACACGAACATTGCATAGGGAATCCAATTTATCCAATCATCCTGCTTTTTACAAAAATTCCTTAGATACTCGGCAAGGGTTCTATGAACTCTTTCTAAGGCACCGTTGGTTGCTGGTCTAAATGCTGTTGTTTTTAATTGTTTAATTTTTAACAATTTGCATATATCTTTAAAAATTTTCGACATGAAATTTGTTCCTTGGTCTGTTAAGATCATATTAGGAACTCCGTACCTACAAATAACGTTAGTTACTAATGCTTTCGCGACAGTATTTGCCTCCTGGTTTATAATAGGAATAGCTTCCGTAAATTTAGTAAGGTCATCCTGTATTGTTAGTAAGTATTTGTATTTGTCGTTGTCGTCTTTCTTGGGAAGATATACTATGTCCAAAGCCAACCTTTCGAAACTATGTTTCGAAGTCGATGTAATTGTTAATGGGCATTTATTTAATTTGCACACTTTATTCTTTTGACATGATACACATTGTCTAATAAAATTTTTAACTTTTCTAATCATACTTGGAAATTTAAAGTGTGATTTTAATCGTTTAATTGTTTTAGAAACTCCTAAGTGGCCTGCTGTGGGATTAACATGAAATTCCGAAATTACATTGTTTATTAACTCAGGGTCACTAATTTTAAGTATATTGTCATTATAAATGTGTACTATTATATTTGTTTTATCAAAGATATGTCTGATCATAGTTCGTAACTGGGCAAAATCTAATTTACTTAGTTCAGACTCGAACCTGTTCATAGCTATGTTAGTAATTTTGTGTAAAGTACAAAAGTTTTTCAGATTCACTAATGCCAAAAATATTTCTTTATAATTTGGTAGATTAAAATGAAATTCCTTAATTATTAAACAGATAATAAATCTAGTATCAATTTCAACATATGCAATTTCTGATACTTCTTTTTCTTGTATTAGAAATGCATTGATACTACTAAATTTATTGATTAATTCAGGAGAATTTCCAATTGAATTTTTAAAATCTTTTGATACAAAATCTACTAATGAAAATGACGTCGGTGCGTCATATAAACTTTTATCATGTTCAATTACTTTATTGTTTATGATAATTTTATTTTTAATTATTTCTAAATAATTTTCGTATGTGACATCCATTGTTTCAACCTGAAGTGAGTATACGCGACTTAGGGCATCTACGTGTGGAATCGAACTACCTGGTCTATATATTACTTCGTAATTATATTCTTCTAGTTTTATCCGCCAACGCATAAGTCTAGAACTCGGGTCCTTAATACTCATTAACCAAGTCAAGGCTTGATGGTCTGTTACGATACTAAAAAACTTTCCATAGAGATAGGGTCTAAAATGAGCCACAGCCCATACTACTGCTAATAACTCACGTTCAGTAGTTGTGTAATTTTGTTGTGCCTTATTTAGAGTTCTTGAAGCATATGCTATTGGGTGGCTTTCCTTAATAGTACCTTGTGAAAGGACTGCACCTATAGCATATTTACTTGCATCCGTGGTTACAACGAAATTTTTACTAAAGTCCGGGTATTGCAAAACAGGTGATATGGTTAATTTATTTTTTAAAGTTTTAAATGATTCGTCGCATTGGTCTGACCATTCTAATACTTTAACATTACTGTTTGCTGCATTATATAGTGGTTTGGCTATCTCTGCGTAATGCGGTATATGTCGGCGATAATAACCAGACATACCCAAAAATGTTTTAATTTGTTTAGGACTGTTTGGAATGGGGAAATTCTTTATTGCTTCTACTTTAGAAGGATCTGGTAGAATACCTGTTTCATTAATAACGTGACCTAAATAAATCAAATCTTTATGTAGAAAGTTACATTTGGATGGTTGGAGCTTCAAATTATGTTCCCGTAATTTAGAAAAAACGTTTTTTAATCTTTGGTTGTGCTCAGAAATGTTTTTTCCAAAAATGACTACATCGTCCAGATAGATTAAGCAATCTATTCCTTGCAAACCTGTGAGAACGTGAGACATAAGTCTCTGAAACATGGGGGGGGCTCCTTTAAGTCCGAATGGCATTCTTACAAATTGATAGTGTTTAAAGTTCGCACTAAATGCTGTTTTCTCTTTATCTTCGGGAAGCATAGGGACCTGGTGAAAACCGCTTGCTAAGTCAAGCGTAGAGAAAAATTTTGCACCACTAAGTTGGTCCAGTATATCATGTATAAGAGGCAAAGGGTAGGCGTCACTTGTTGTCTGCTCGTTAAGTTTACGGAAATCGACTACTACGCGGAATTGTTTATTACCTAACGCATCTGGTTTTTTTGGTACTACTAATAAAGGTGCGTTATAGGGTGAGTCGCTTTCTTCAATTATGTTGTTGACCAACAGTTCCTGAATATGCTTTTCCACAATCTCTTTTTGCGCATGGGGCAATCGATACGGTTTAACGTTAACGGGTTTAGAAGAATTAATCTTTATCTTATGACTTAATGCGCTCGTACAAGATAACTTGTCTCCCGGTAAAAAAAATATGTCATTAAAGCTGTTACAGATTTCTATTAATTCTGTTACTAATTCTGAATTGACATGTGAAAGATTTAAATTGTTTAATAAAAGTTCCTTACGGTTGTTAGGACTTGATTTTGAAAAATGGTAAATACTAAATTGATCTATCGGTATGATATTCGGTTTGAAATTACTAAGTATTATATTTTTTATTGAAGAATTTATTATTGAAATATAGAAAATATTTTTGACGGGCTTGATTAATGCATTAGCTAAAAAAACTTCAGGTAACAATTCCCTGGCTACACAAACTCCTACTGTAGAACCTGACATAGGAATTATTTTCCTCGTACGTGCTGGTAAAACGATATTGTTTATATTTATAAGTGGGAGCTCAATTACTTTGCCACATTCTGAGAATTGTACTCTGTTCATTTTTAGATTAATTACTGCATTTAGTTTCCGTAAAATATCTAACCCTATAATTCCATCGTGTTTAATGGGGAAATTTTCTGACACAACCTGTAAAGTTTGTTTCGACTTATTACTATCTAAAATTATAGAAGTTTTCAGTGAACCTAAGGTATAAGGCGTGCCTTCAGAAATACCCTTCAATAGAATTTTAGATTTATTATTAATTCTGACATTGTTATTTAAAATATTTTGTTTAATCAAGGAGATTTGAGAACCAGTATCTAATAAAAATGATACGGTTTTAGCTTTGGCTGCGACCATCTTGAATTGGATAGTGTCAACTGTTTGCTTAGCCTTAACATTTTTATTTTTACTGTCAAAACTTAGAATATCATTATTATTTTGTAAATTACCCGTATTGATCTCATCAAAATCATAAAAAAAACATAATTCATTATTTGAATTGTGTTGTGTCTTGTTAGTAAAAGATACTTGAGAACCATCAGATATAAGATGTTTCGATCTTTCACAACAAGTAGAAGGTTCTGATAAAATTGTGGCCTCCCTACAAGTATTAACTTGAGCAATAGGGTTACCCGTATCTAGATTTTCCTTCTTAATAAAACAATACTTTTCTGTATGACCACTTTTCTTACAATGGTTACAGAACAAATCTTTAGTTTTTGTTTCGACCTTATTAGGAATTTGCTTGCTTGAAACTGGTTTACTATTAGAATTAGGAACGCTTGGATATGTTTTGACTTTAATATGCCTTCTTCTTTCTAGATTGCGCCACCGTCTCTCCAGAAACTCCGTAAATTCATTTAAGGTTGGTAATTCAGAATTATTTCTGTTTTCCCATTCCTTTGACGAATTAAAATCTAATTTGGTCTTTAAAATATGTATTAACATAAAATCTGAATGATTAGAATATATCCCCAATTCGGTTAATGCTCTAATCGATTCATTAATTTCATCTAGTAGTTTTTTGATATTGATTTCGGACTCTAAACGTATAACATTGTAGTTTATTAAATTGTTTAAACAGGTTTCAATAAGTGCTACCTTGTTATCATAACGTTTACAAAGGATGTTCCAAACAATTTCGTAATTATCATTTGTTAAAGGATAATTCTTTATGAGTTTGAGTGGTTCTCCTGACAAATTTAACTTTAAATAATGCATTTTTTCAATGCTTGATAGTTTACTATTATTACGAATTAAATTTGTAAATAATTCCATAAAACTTTGCCAATTAATATATTCTCCATCAAAAACGGTTAGTTGCATTGGACTTAAGTTCAGATTTTTTATTGAATCTATACTTTTTGAGTCGTCTACAATATGTGTATCATTCTCAAATGTTTGCTTATAATTCAACAAGTAAATAAGAGTGTCGTCATAAATACTTTCAACTTCCATAGACTTACTAACGATAGCCGAAGCTTCTTCATTTTTTAGAGTTGGAAGCAATGCTTCTACGATACTACTATATTTAACCCAAGCTTTGTCTAAGTTTTTGATTTTTAATTCAACTATTGTTAAGGATGTTGATTGGACTTCTAGATTTTTTGAAAACTCGTTAATTAGATTGATTGTATTCTCAACTAGTGTGAGTGAATGAACGTTCGGTGCCATAGTACTTAATTAAAGTTATATATAATATACAGACTAAAGATTATTTTGTACCAATAAACGACTCTCCGAAGAACAGGATTCTGACAAGGAAAAATTGCTAGCGAAAACAGTAACTCACAGGAAATTTCCGATGGGGCTCAGACACCGCAGTTGTAACAGGAAGGTAGTCTCTCTGATTGAACAGACTGCTATCTAACTGCTTCAGCTCTTTACTTCTCCTTTTCAAAATTCTTTCTCGTTCATAAAGATGTTCTAAAAATATTAAACATGAATTAATATAATTGTAGAAACAATTATAGGAAATATTATAGTAGATATTCAAAAGTATTGGATATAATACTAAAAATATTGAACAATGATGCTACAAAATTGTTATTTTATAACAAATATTCAAAAGTATTGAATATAATACTAAAAAATAATAGCTTCAATGAATTACAAGGATGCTACTAATAGATAGGTTATAGCAAATATTCAAAAGTATTGAATATAATACTAAAAAAAAATAATAGCTTCAATGAATTACAAGGATGCTACTAATAGATAGGTTATAGCAAATATTCAAAAGTATTGAATATAATACTAAAAAAATAATAGCTTCAATGAATTACAAGGATGCTACTAATAGATAGGTTATAGCAAATATTCAAAAGTATTGAATATAATACTAAAAAAATAATAGCTTCAATGAATTACAAGGATGCTACTAATAGAAAAAAATACAATTATCAATTTATGATAATAATTGTATACAAGATAAAAAGATACTGTCTTATTATACTTAACAAAAAAACTTTCGATTTTGATCTATGTACAGCTGTGTGCAGGGTTCTGGAAACGATTAACATCAGTTTAGATTATTCCATTTGTTCTAGAAGCATCCATCCATTCGCTGGGGGCAAAAGATTTCTTTTTTTTCTGGTTCAGCGGGCTGTTGTTTTACATCCACCGGACTTGTAGAAAAATTATGTGAAATACAGATGAATTGACGTTCTATCTCGTACTCTTCGGCAATCTTGGAAATAATCGATCGACGTAGTGGTATCCAGAATAATTGATCTGCATCCAGGTGTAGAATATATAGAAAAAAAATTTTGGGCGTACCTCTTGGATATTTATGTGTAGGAATATCTCTTCGAGACCCCACCTGACACCAATGTTGTAAGAATTGTGTCGTATTGTCGTTCTGGAGGAGATTACTCAGCTTACTAGTACATTCTGCAGGGATGCTAGCTTCTGGTAGTAGATTCTTCAGTTGACGACTTCCAACACCAATTACAGTAGTAATCGAATATCTTTCTTAAGATGATTAATAAGGATTCTTGTTCAGACGGTGTATTGTTGCAATTAGAGAATACTTGAGCGGTCTAAAGTAACCTCGTTGCGACATGCGACGGTTGAACAATTAGTATCTTTTTATTACTATTAATACAAACACTTTTATTAAAATATATCATTTATTCGTTGTAATATTATATCTGCTTACTTAATTACAATAGTATTTTATTAGATTAACGAAGATGACAGATATAAAACAAAATGTAATTCTATAGTGTTATAATTTAATTAATAGTTGAAATGTGCTCACTATTCAATACGTACGAAGTTGCGAATAGTAATGCTTGCTTTGAGACTCAGGAGAAGACTGGCTTTCAGCGTCTTGTGCAATTTAATATATAATAATTTATTTCACATCACAGAACGCCAATACTGAATTACCAGCATTAAATCAATATTAATCTCCACAAACCAGAGACAATATTTATAAGCGCTAAACTTAAATAATTATTCTTTACAATCTTAATACTAATACAAAAACTGTTTACATAATATAATTCTATTACATAATTAACATTTAATATCATTAAAAATAAAAGGTAAGTGCGACATATGCGTACTTACAACAGTATTAACTGATGGTATAAGTACTTTAGCACATGGACATTATAAAATTTAGTACTAATTTTAAGTTAAGTTTAAGTTTTGTATAAATTTATATCTGTTTTAGTTAAGATAATTAAAATGTATATTTATATAACAATTGAAAAATAGCATATTTATAAATAAATAATAATATATAAACACAAACCATTGAGTTTTATTATTATAAGATTTAATGTTTTAATACATCCATATAAAATAAGATACACATATTTTATTAGTAATGTTTTGTTATATAATCTTAATATATATAAATTACGTGTCACTGTGTTGTCCTCGATGGACTCCTAAACTACTTCACCGATTTTAATGAAATTTGTACACCGTGTGCAGTTTGACCCAACTTGAAAGATAGGATAGCTTACATCTCAATTTATTTATCTTATTGCTAATTATTTGTCTATTAATTATCTGTATATGACATATAACATCGGGCGACGATGATGGCAACATCTGTTGACTAGATTGAGTAAATATTCTGTTGAGTAAATCGAAATCTGTTGACTAGATTGAGTAAATATTCAATAGATGACGCTATGTAATGTAATATGACAAAAACGTTAGGCACAGCAACGCGTGGCCGGGACAGCTAGTTCTTATATAATTAACACTGGTCATAAGAGCTCTAATATATATATATATATATATGCATAGACATATTAATGTATGAGTATTAAATATTGAGAATCTTTATTTGAATCATAATTGGACATATATTTATTATTTGCAATTCCATGTCTGTGAGAGCATTGTGATATTCCACCTCTTATACCTTTTTTAATAAAATGTAACATATCAATATCTGTTAAAAGTTCTAATTCAATACATGTATAATTTAACATAGCATCCCAAGAAAGTCCTGGTGCTGTATAATATTGACAGGGATCTAAATTATATGTTTTATAGCACACATCTCGAAAATTTTCAAAAATATCTGTTAACAACAGAACATCGATCTTTAAATATAAGTCTGAATATTCCCCTAATGTTTTTATTTCAAATGCATACCAAACCATTTTGGCATGATTGTAATCATCGTCAGATATATTACAGCCATTAAGTGAGCTATAAAAATTATTTTGAGATGGCAAGTCAGATTCATTAAGCATATCCCTACTATTTACATATTCATAAGGAAATACACCTTTACGTTTTAATAAATTGAAATAATTTTCATTCGGATAGAATTTTTTAAATTCGAAAAATTGTTCTGATAATAAATTTTTTGCAAGTGTTTCTAAACTAGAATGCATAAATCGTAAAGAATCAATAAATCTAAGTTTAATATAGCAGTTATGAACTTTATCATTTTTATCGGCTTTTGATATTTTCAGATTATTTTTAAGACATTGCTTTAACGATCTATTGTGAAGCACATAATTATACTTGTAATTTAGATTTGGTATTAATTTAACGTCATTTGTTTTAATGCAAGGTGGTTTAATATTTTCGGCACAGAAAGGTAGATCATTGTGTTCATCGTGCAAATAATTAGGATATCTTAAATCGACTTCTAATATATAACCAACATCTGAGTTATCTTCAATAGCTTTAGTTATTTGCATCCCAATACATTAAATATTGAGAATCTTTATTTGAATCATAATTGGACATATATTTATTATTTGCAATTCCATGTCTGTGAGAGCATTGTGATATTCCACCTCTTATACCTTTTTTAATAAAATGTAACATATCAATATCTGTTAAAAGTTCTAATTCAATACATGTATAATTTAACATAGCATCCCAAGAAAGTCCTGGTGCTGTATAATATTGACAGGGATCTAAATTATATGTTTTATAGCACACATCTCGAAAATTTTCAAAAATATCTGTTAACAACAGAACATCGATCTTTAAATATAAGTCTGAATATTCCCCTAATGTTTTCATTTCAAATGCATACCAAACCATTTTGGCATGATTGTAATCATCGTCAGATATATTACAGCCATTAAGTGAGCTATAAAAATTATTTTGAGATGGCAAGTCAGATTCATTAAGCATATCCCTACTATTTACATATTCATAAGGAAATACACCTTTACGTTTTAATAAATTGAAATGATTTTCATTCGGATAGAATTTTTTAAATTCGAAAAATTGTTCTGATAATAAATTTTTTGCAAGTGTTTCTAAACTAGAATGCATAAATCGTAAAGAATCAATAAATCTAAGTTTAATATAGCAGTTATGAACTTTATCATTTTTATCGGCTTTTGATTCCACCAAAATATGTTTCGTAAAAGATATATACTTTTCCTTATTTTCTGGAATAACTTAAATTTTTCCACTATCATTACCTAATTCTTTTACAATTATATGGTTACAATTACTTAAGTTATGGAATATTACAGGTATAAACTTTGGAATTGTAAATTTTAAATTGCAATGATTATGAGCAGCTCCTCGATAATTACCAGTTAAATAACAATAATCTAACACTTTATCACCATTGAGGATACCTTCACAAATATGGCAAATAGAAGCTTCATCATATTCCTGTTTTTGCCAATCAGATAATTTATTTAAAGGCTTCACTTTATTTAAGACTTTATAAATTTGTTTAGCGTCTTCAGTTATTGTTTCAATAAATACTTTAACGCAATTAATACCTCTGTACGTAACAAACTTACTTAAGGAATCATTAAAGGAACATTTAATATGGTTCATGAATTTGAATATTATTTGAAAATGATGTATTAGTTTCAGGATAACAAGTACTAATGGGTTTTAATAATGTTTCAAAATCTACATATATCACAAATGGAACGCGTAATTGATTCTTATGATTATCGAATTTTAAAATGTTTTGAGATATCATATAACCCAATTTATCTTTAGCGTTATACTTAAAAGGAAGGATTGTATATATCTTATTGCAATCATATTCTAAATGTCTATTTAACTGATCTTCTGTGTTAAAAAATGAAAAGCATCCATCACACAAAAATTGTTTACTAGTATGCTTAGTAAATTGACTTTTTAATAATCTTGATATATTTTTAATCCAACAATAATGTCCATTACTCAAATCTTCAATATACAATAAATTAACATGTTGTTTCTTCTTTTTAGATGTATAATGCAACGGTCCCACAATGAAATTATTTTCAAGTCCATAAACATTCACACTTATATCATTATTCTTCTCAAATGTTCTAATATCTTTTAATTTCATCGGTAATTCTATACCATTTGAATTAAGTACTTTTGAATAATGTGGATATGATGTAACTCTATCCATACTTTTTGATGCTGGATACAATGCTGAAGTTATAGCCCACATAAAGCAAGCTTGATCATTATTTACTACATTTACTATAGCCTTTTTATCTTTAACTGACAAAAGAATGTTAATTATTAGGTATTATTATACTTTTGCTGTATATGAACATGAATTTCAAAAATAAACAAATACACAAAATAATATTTCAATTTTCTTTTTATCTAAACTAGAAACACTTTAAAGACTGCGTTCATTAACAATGTATAGTGTTGTTATTTTACTATCTCTTTTATATAAGTGTCTAAAGCAAAAGATTGTACACTACAGTACACTATGCAGAGAATCTATAGAATATTGACATCTCAACATTGTATATGATGTAGAGTAATGTATTAGAAACAAAAAAGGTTAACTACAAATAAAAATTGTTAGCATCTTCATTGTCAGTGTATGTATAGTATCCCATACCATTAATATTCTTCATAATTTGTTGTAATATTTTATATTTTGGTTGATATAAATTTAATATACATTATAATATATTTATTAAAACTAAAACGAAATATTGATTCTAAAACAACTGATAGCTAAAAATTATATGTAATATCAGACACACGACATGAGCATTTTAAAAATCAATCCCAATTTTCTTCTTCTTCTTCTTCTTCCTTTAATGAATTCAATGAAACAGAAAAACTTATTTCATTTTTATTTTTAAAATAATCAAATTTATTAAGTTTGACTTTTACTTCTAAGTCATACTTTTCAATTGTTCTTAATTTTTCTAATTTTGAATAAAAAGTATGGTTAAACTTATCAAGCCAACATACAGTTTTTACCAAATTCAAATCTATTACTTTATTAATAAAATGGTATTGCAAATAGCGTAATTTATGTAATGTATTTGCACTATATGTGTCATCAAAGTAACCTGTTGCTAATACTCTTAATATATTTTTAAAATGCTCATGTCGTGTGTCTGATATTATATTATATTTTAGCTCATATTTTTTTCTTAAATTTAACTCTAATTTTGCTACTTTACTGATTGATATACCTAATATTTTAAATCTATAAAAATTACTAACAAGATGATATTCCCTACATTCAATTGCCTGCTGCTTTCTATGATAAAGGCATAACTATAAATAAAATTATATAAAATTATATAAATAACTAAATTTTTTAATTGGTAAACATATAATAAAAAAAAAAAAAAAAAAAAAAAAAAAAAACTAACCTGTAATCCAGATTCTGCTATTTTCGGACAGGTGTACTTATAAGTGTCATCTGAATACAGGTATACACAACACAAAAAGTTGTTGTTATCTAAAGACATTTTAAAACTTATATTATTATTAATATAAACAGTTACTACTAAATTAAGTTGTTTTAATACATTCAATAAAAAATTAACTTACAAAGATATATCAATCTATAGGGTAGTAATTATTGGCAATGGGAGATGGGCACAAAACAGCAATATTCTGTTGACATTTAAAACTGTTATTATTATAACTAAATTAATATTATCTAAAAAGTATTAAAAATTAACTTACCTAACTGTTTGCTCATAAGTATGAAAGTCTAAAAGGGTTCAAACGGTTGAAACTGCTATAGACACCTGTATATATTTGAAAACTACTATTAAATTTATTGTAAACATACAAAATCTTATACAAAATTTACTTACCGCATAATTATCCACTTCCAAACTGAAATTATTGATAAAATTTTTATTTTTAAAATAGCACTATATAGCCACTAAATTATTTAAAAACACAAGTTATTTAAAACGAACTAACTCAAAACAAGACTTTGCAAGACAATTTTAATAAACAAACTGCACAATACTTAATGTAACACAATCATATTCTTACACTTATATATAAATTATAATATAAAAATTTAACAGGGTAGCACTTTACTTATTTAATACTATAATATATTTATCATCAGACTATCAATTCTTAATAAAAATTTAACAGGGTAGCACTTTACTTATTTAATACTATAATATATTTACCATCAGACTATCAATTCTTAATTCTATCATCCCCGCGCATTCAAAATAAATAAAATTCTCGGGGCCCCCGACCCTTCGAGCAGTTTTATTTTAAAAAGTTTGTTTCAACTTAAGTTAGAGCTTTTGGTTTAGCTAATTGTGATTCTACTATTATCCACAACCTATATAGCCTCATACATATGGATCAAACCGCTACCTAATAAATTTGTATAATAAAATATCCTCCTACTATTAACAGTTACTGTGGTGTTATAACCACATATATGTAAAACAACACCATTGTCTGACTTATAAGACTTTATGATTATTACAACACATAAAAAAATAACTGTATGCTTTGACAATCATCAATGATATAATGTACGTATATTATAACTTTTAGTATACTTAAATAAATAATCTAATACAACAATACCCAATCCGGCCCTACATTTAACTAAAACATAAAATGTATAACAAAAAAATTTGGCTACGTTTGGAAAATATTGTTTTATCATATTGCATAAGAATAATTTATATATTTATATTATTTTCTCATGAGAACATGTGCTGACGCCAGCTAACACGTGTGCTTCAAGTTACATTCGAAGGAATGCTCTCATGAGAACATGTGCTGTTTGCAAATTTCGAAGGATGTCTAAAGTTTCTCATGAGAACATGTGCTGTTTGCAAATTTCGAAGGAATGCGCTATAAATACACTGTTATAAATAATTTAACACTGTCATAATCTTATAACCAATAACAAATCAAACATAAGAATTAATATCGGTATCTCACTCTTTACCACTATTGCTTATACTAACACACACACGTAATAATTAATATCGCTATCTCACTCTTTCATATTACCCCACTATTACCCCAACATTGTCTAGCCACGCCACCTCACTCCTTACCCCACCCTTACCCCCTTTTACATTCTTCCAAATCTAGCCACGCCCCCTCTGCATATCGTGACCTAAATGCATCCCCACCACCAATAATTTCCAACTCATAGTATGATTTAAGCCAGAAGCGGCTCTACTACCCTACTGGCATGGTATTACAGGATCAATCTTCCAGATCTTCCATGCAAAGAACTATGTTATTGACGATGACGCGTTGTTGCAGAACTGTATCTACAGAAGTGGTGCAAGTGATATTGGGGACAATTCCTTTAGATTTAAAAATCACTCATGCACTTACTCAAGTACAAATTACGCTAGAACTGAAAAAATCAAATTTTGATGATTTAAAATTAATGCGACAAATTTCGAGGATTTAAAGTTAATGCGGCTGTAGGATAAAAGTCTGGAGACGATACCAAATATATTGCCAAAGGGATGAATGCATATATGCATAAGCTCTGGCAAGACAGATGGGACTTAATACAAAAAGGAAGACCTACGTATTGGTTTACAAGGAAGTTGATATTGCTTTGCAACACAAGTGGTTCCTATCTACTATATGTGTGATCGGCTCCTGCTACTTTAGGTGAAAAAAGTGATTAAAAGTGAGAAATTAATTATGGAAAAAAATTAAATTAAATATATGAATACTTTTTCAAACGAAAAGTATTTAAGTTTGTTTTAAATTTGTGTTAATTTACCATAAACAAAGTGTTTTTACAAAAGTTTGACAGTTGGAAACCAGTGTTAAAAACGAATTTTTCATTACGCGTACACGCGGTCTTATAAACATAACCTTAAATTTGTAACTTTGATGTTTGATATAAGACATTAATAAGTGCGATAGACAAAAATAGTAATAATAATTAGGTTAGTGTTAGTGCTAAAACATCAAGTGGTTTAAAAATTCAAGAAATCTGTAGAGATATATAAGGAAGACCTCATATAAACACTACAAATATACGGAAGACAAAAGGTTGCCGCCCACTATCAAGTAAGTCAAATAACATTAACTATAAATAATATTAAAACACAAGAATTAGTTTATATAAATGCGTGTTTTAAATAATAATGAGAGTGTATTAATTGTTATAAGTGATTAAGTGAACAATATATGCGGTTTTCTTGGAAATAGTGATTGATCGTTCATGAACATTCAATGGTAAGTAAGTAGGCATAAGTACAAGTATGTATATGAGATATTTATAGAAATTCAGTGTGCCTTTGTTGATGTCCGGTGGCCAAATGACCTTTAAAGAATTAGACCGGCAAAAACCTATAGGTACGTCTACTGCGCTATGGAGAACTATTTTCATTGTCGAACATTATTTTACAAACCGATTACCGTTCCTTGAAAAGGAACTATCTAAAGGTTGTCCTTAGCGATCTGTAATGGGGCCTGAGCTCTGGAACATAGTATTCGACGAGAACTGTGTTTCTCACTCGAAAAGTTGTGTAGACATATGTTTTGCCAACGAAAATGTGATCCTTATCGGTGCAAATAGTACAGTAACCCTAGAAAGCCGTTCTCGACCTGCTATATATAAAATCTGTAGTTTCTTGAAGCTACAAAGCTACGAAACAAATACAGTAACAACGAATGATAAACTTGTAACACACCTTGCGCGTGTCACAAGGACGGAATGAAGCTTAAACTCGGCAACTATGCCGACACTATACAAGGGGGCATTTACGATAATAGTTGTGTATTGTGCTTCGGCATGGTATTACAGGATTAATCTTTCAGATCTTTTATGCAAAAACCTATGTTATTGACGATGACGCGTTGTTGCAGAACTGTATCTACAGAAGTGGTGCAACTGATATTGGGGACAATTCCTTTAGATTTAAAAATCACTCATGCACTTACTCAAGTACAAATTACGCTAGAACTGAAAAAATCAAATTTTGATGATTTAAAATTATTGCGACAAATTTCGAGATTTAAAGTTAATGCGGCTGTAGGATAAAAGTCTGGAGACGATACCAAATAAATTGTCAAAGAGATGAATGCATATATGCATAAGCTCTGGCAAGACAGATGGGACTTAATACAAAAAAAAAGACCTACGTATTGGTTTACAAGGACGTTAATATTGCTTTGCAACACAAGTGGTTCCTATCTACTATGTGTGTGATCGGCTCCTGCTACTTTAGGTGAAGAAAGTGATTAAAAGTGAGAAATTAATTATGGAAAAAAATTAAATGAATTATATGAATACTTTTTTAAACGAAAAGTATTTAAGTTTGTTTTAAATTTGTGTTAATTTACCATAAACAAAGTGTTTTTACAATAGTTTGACAGTTGGAAACCAGTGTTAAAAACGAATTTTTCATTACGCGTACACGCGGTCTTATAAACATAACCTCAAATTTGTAACTTTAATGTTTGATATAAGACATTATTAAGTGCGATAGACAAAAAAAGTGATAATAATTAGGTTAGTGTTAGTGCTAAAACATCAAGTTGTTTAAAATTCAAGAAATCTGTAGAGATATATAAGGAAGACCTCATATAAACACTACAAATATACGGAAGACAAAAGGTTGCCGCCCACTATCAAGTAAGTCGAATAACATTAACTATAAATAATATTAAAACACAAGAATTAGTTTATATAAATGCGTGTTTTAAATAATAATGAGAGTGTATTAATTGTTATAAGTGATTAGGTGAACAATATATGCGGTTTTCTTGGAAATAGTGATTGATCGTTCATGAACATTCAATGGTAACAAACAAATAATAAGTAAGTAGGCATAACTACAAGTATGTATATGAGATATTTATAAAAATTCAGTGTGCCTTTGTTGACGTCCGGTGGCCAAGTGACCTTCAAAGAATTAGACCAGCAAAAACCTATAGGTACGTCTACTGCGCTATGGAGAATTATTTTCATTGTCGAACATTATTTTACAAACCGATTACCGTTCTATGAAAAGGCAACTATCTAAAGGTTGTTCTCAGCGATCTGTCATGGGGCCTGAGCTCTGGAACATGGTATTCAACGAGAACTGTGTTTCTCACTCGAAAGGTTGTGTAGACATATGTTTTGCCAACGATAATGTGATCCTTATCGGTGCAAATAGTACAGAAACCCTAGATAGCCGTTCTCGACCTGCTATATATAAAATCTGTAGTTTCTTGAAGCTACAAAGCTACGAAACAAATACAGTAACAACGAATGATAAACTTGTACCACACCTTGCGCGTGTCACAAGGACGGAATGAAGCTTAAACTCGGCAACTATGCCGACACTATACAAGGGGGCATTTATGCTAATAGTTGTGTATTGTGCTTCGGCATGGTATTACAGGATCAATCTTTCAGATCTTCCATGCAAAGAACTATGTTATTGACGATGACGCGTTGTTGCAGAACTGTATCTACAGAAGTGGTGCAAGTGATATTGGGGACAATTCCTTTAGATTTAAAAATCACTTATGCACTTACTCAAGTACAAATTACGCTAGAACTGAAAAAATCAAATTTTGATGATTTAAAATTAATGCGACTAATTTCGAGGATTTAAAGTTAATGCGGCTGTAGGATAAAAGTCTGGAGACGATACCAAATATATTGCCAAAGAGATGAATGCATATATGCATAAGCTCTGGCAAGACAGATGGGACTTAATACAAAAAGGAAGACCTACGTATTGGTTTACAAGGACGTTAATATTGCTTTGCAACACAAGTGGTTCCTATCTACTATGTGTGTGATCGGCTCCTGCTACTTTAGGTGAAAAAAGTGATTAAAAGTGAGAAATTAATTATGGAAAAAAATTAAATAAATTATATGAATACTTTTTCAAACGAAAAGTATTTAAGTTTGTTTTAAATTTGTGTTAATTTACTATAAACAAAGTGTTTTTACAATAGTTTGACAGTTGGAAACCAGTGTTAAAAACGAATTTTTCATTACGCGTACACGCGGTCTTATAAACATAACCTCAAATTTGTAACTTTTATGTTTGATATAAGACATTAATAAGTGCGATAGACAAAAAAAAAGTGATAATAATTTGGTTAGTGTTAGTGCTAAAACATCAAGTGGTTTAAAATTCAAGAAATCTGTAAAGATATATAAGGAAGACCTCATATAAACACTACAAATATACGGAAGACAAAAGGTTGCCGCCCACTATCAAGTAAGTCGAATAACAATAACTATAAATAATATTAAACACAAGAATTAGTTTATATAAATGCGTGTTTTAAATAATAATGAGAGTGTATTAATTGTTATAAGTGATTAAGTGAACAATATATGCGGTTTTCTTGGAAATAGTGATTGATCGTTCATGAACATTCAATGGTAACAAACAAATAGTAAGTAAGTAGGCATAAGTACAAGTATGTATATGAGATATTTATAGAAATTCAGTGTGCCTTTGTTGATGTCCGGTGGCCAAGTGACCTTCAAAGAATTAGACCGGCAAAAACCTATAGGTACGTCTACTGCGCTATGGAGAACTATTTTCATTGTCGAACATTATTTTACAAACCGATTACCGTTCCATGAAAAGGCAACTATCTAAAGGTTGTCCTCAGCGATCTGTAATGAAGCCTGAGCTCTGGAACATGGTATTCGACGAGAACTGTGTTTCTCAGTCGAAAGGTTGTGTAGACATATGTTTTGCCAACGATAATGTGATCCTTATCGGTGCAAATAGTACAGAAACCCTAGAAAGCCGTTCTCGACCTGCTATATATAAAATCTGTAGTTTCTTAAAGCTACAAAGCTACGAAACAAATACAGTAACAACGAATGATAAACTTGTAACAAACCTTGCGCGTGTCACAAAGACGGAATGAAGCTTAAACTCGGCAACTATGCCAACACTATACAAGGGGGCATTTATGCTAATAGTTGTGTATTGTGCTTCGGCATGGTATTACAGGATCAATCTTCCAGATCTTCCATGCAAAGAACTATGTTATTGACGATGACGCGTTGTTGCAGAACTGTATCTACAGAAGTGGTGCAAGTGATATTGGGGACAATTCCTTTAGATTTAAAAATCACTCATGCACTTACTCAAGTACAAATTACGCTAGAACTGAAAAAATCAAATTTTGATGATTTAAAATTAATGCGACAAATTTCGAGGATTTAAAGTTAATGCGGCTGTAGGATAAAAGTCTGGAGACGATACCAAATATCATGCCAAAGAGATGAATGCATATATGCATAAGCTCTGGCAAGACAGATGGGACTTAATACAAAAAGGAAGACCTACGTATTGGTTTACAAGGACGTTAATATTGCTTTGCAACACAAGTGGTTCCTATCTACTATGTGTGTGATCGGCTCCTGCTACTTTAGGTGAAAAAAGTGATTAAAAGTGAGAAATTAATTATGGAAAAAAATTAAATAAATTATATGAATACTTTTTCAAACGAAAAGTATTTAAGTTTGTTTTAAATTTGTGTTAATTTACCATAAACAAAGTGTTTTTACAATAGTTTGACAGTTGGAAACCAGTGTTAAAAACGAATTTTTCATTACGCGTACACGCGGTCTTATAAACATAACCTCAAATTTGTAACTTTTATGTTTGATATAAGACATTAATAAGTGCGATAGACAAAAAAAAAGTGATAATAATTAGGTTAGTGTTAGTGCTAAAACATCAAGTGGTTTAAAATTCAAGAAATCTGTAAAGATATATAAGGAAGACCTCATATAAACACTACAAATATACGGAAGACAAAAGGTTGCCGCCCACTATCAAGTAAGTCAAATAACATTAACTATAAATAATATTAAACACAAGAATTAGTTTATATAAATGCGTGTTTTAAATAATAATGAGAGTGTATTAATTGTTATAAGTGATTAAGTGAACAATATATGCGGTTTTCTTGGAAATAGTGATTGATCGTTCATGAACATTTAATGGTAACAAACAAATGGTAAGTAAGTAGGCATAAGTACAAGTATGTATATGAGATATTTAACGAAATTCAGTGTGCCTTTGTTGACGTCCGGTGGCCAAGTGACCTTCAAAGAATTAGACCGGCAAAAACCTATAGGTACGTCTACTGCGCTATGGAGAACTTTTTTCATTGTCGAACATTATTTTACAAACCGATTACCGTTCCATGAAAAGGCAACTATCTAAAGGTTGTCCTCAGCGATCTGTAATGGGGCCTGAGCTCTGGAACATAATATTCGACGAGAACTGTGTTTCTCACTCGAAAGGTTGTGTAGACATATGTTTTGCCAACGATAATGTGATCCTTTTCGGTGCAAATAGTACAGAAACCCTAGATAGCCGTTCTCGACCTGCTATATATAAAATCTGTAGTTTCTTGAAGCTACAAAGCTACGAAACAAATACAGTAACAACGAATGATAAACTTGTACCACACCTTGCGCGTGTCACAAGGACGGAATGAAGCTTAAACTCGGCAACTATGCCGACACTATACAAGGGGGCATTTATGCTAATAGTTGTGTATTGTGCTTCGGCATGGTATTACAGGATTAATCTTCCAGATCTTCCATGCAAAGAACTATGTTATTGACGATAACGCGTTGTTGCAGAACTGTATCTACAGAAGTGGTGCAAGTGATATTGAGGACAATTCCTTTAGATTTAAAAATCACTCATGCACTTACTCAAGTACAAATTACGCTAGAACTGAAAAAATCAAATTTTGATGATTTAAAATTAATGCGACAAATTTCAAAGATTTAAAGTTATTGCAACTGTAGGATAAAAGTCTGGAGACGATACCAAATATATTGCCAAAGATATAAATGCATATATGCATAAGCTCTGGCAAGACAGATGGGACTTAATATAAAAAGGAAGACCTACGTATTGGTTTACAAGGACGTTAATATTGCTTTGCAACACAAGTGGTTCTTATCTACTATGTGTGTGATCGGCTCCTGCTACTTTAGGTGAAAAAAGTGATTACAAGTGAGAAATTAATTATGAAAAAAAATTAAATAAATTATATGAATACTTTTTCAAACGAAAAGTATTTAAATTTGTTTTAAATTTGTGTTAATTTACCCTAAACAAAGTGTTTTTACAAAAGATTGACAGTTGGAAACCAGTGTTAAAAACGAATTTTTCATTACGCGTACACGCGGTCTTATAAACATAACACCAAATTTGTAACTTTAATGTTTGATATAAGACATTAATAAGTGCGATAGACAAAAAAAGTGATAATAATTAGGTTAGTGTTAGTGCTAAAACATCAAGTGGTTTAAAATTCAAGAAATCTGTAGAGATATATAAGGAAGACCTCATATAAACACTACAAATATACGGAAGACAAAAGGTTGCCGCCCACTATCAAGTAAGTCGAATAACATTAACTATAAATAATATTAAAACACAAGAATTAGTTTATATAAATGCGTGTTTAAAATAATAATGAGAGTGTATTAATTGTTATAAGTGATTAAGTGAACAATATATGCGGTTTTCTTGGAAATAGTGATTATTTGTTCATGTACATTCAATGGTAACAAACAAATAGTAAGTAAGTAGGCATAAGTACAAGTATGTATATGAGATATTTATAAAAATTCAGTGTGCCTTTGTTGATGTCCGGTGGCCAAGTGACCTTCAAAGAATTAGACCGGCAAAAACCTATAGGTACGTCTACTGCGCTATGGAGAACTATTTTCATTGTCGAACATTATTTTACAAACCGATTACCGTTCCATGAAAAGGCAACTATCTAAAGGTTGTCCTCAGCGATCTGTAATGGGGCCTGAGCTCTGGAACATGGTATTCGACGAGAACTGTGTTTCTCAGTCGAAAGGTTGTGTAGACATATGTTTTGCCAACGATAATGTGATCCTTATCGGTGCAAATAGTACAGAAACCCTAGAAAGCCGTTCTCGACCTGCTATATATAAAATCTGTAGTTTCTTGAAGCTACAAAGCTACGAAACAAATACAGTAACAACGAATGATAAACTTGTAACACACCTTGCGCGTGTCACAAGGACGGAATGAAGCTTAAACTCGGCAACTATGCCAACACTATACAAAAGGGCATTTATGCTAATAGTTGTGTATTGTGCTTCGGCATGGTATTACAGGATCAATCTTCCAGATCTTCCAGGCAAAGAACTATGTTATTGACGATGACGCGTTGTTGCAGAACTGTATCTACAGAAGTGGTGCAAGTGATATTGGGGACAATTCCTTTAGATTTGAAAATCACTCATGCACTTACTCAAGTACAAATTACGCTAGAACTGAAAAAATCAAATTTTGATGATTTAAAATTAATGCGACAAATTTCGAGGATTTAAAGTTAATGCGGCTGTAGGATAAAAGTCTGGAGACGATACCAAATATATTGCCAAAGAGATGAATGCATATATGCATAAGCTCTGGCAAGACAGATGGGACTTATTACAAAAAGGAAGACCTACGTATTGGTTTACAAGGACGTTGATATTGCTTTGCAACACAAGTGGTTCCTATCTACTATGTGTGTGATCGGCTCCTGCTACTTTAGGTGAAAAAAGTGATTAAAAGTGAGAAATTAATTATGGAAAAAAATTAAATAAATTATATGAATACTTTTTCAAACGAAAAGTATTTAAGTTTGTTTTAAATTTGTGTTAATTTACCCTAAACAAAGTGTTTTTACAAAAGTTTGACAGTTGGAAACCAGTGTTAAAAACGAATTTTTCATTACGCGTAAACGCGGTCTTATAAACATAACCTCAAATTTGTAACTCTAATGTTTGATATAAGACAATAATAAGTGCGATAGACAAAAAAAGTGATAATAATTAGGTTAGTGTTAGTGCTAAAACATCAAGTGGTTTAAAATTCAAGAAATCTGTAGAGATATATAAGGAAGACCTCATATAAACACTACAAATATACGGAAGACAAAAGGTTGCCGCCCACTATCAAGTAAGTCGAATAACATTAACTATAAATAATATTAAAACACAAGAATTAGTTTATATAAATGCGTGTTTTAAATAATAATGAGAGTGTATTAATTGTTATAAGTGATTAAGTGAACAATATATGCGGTTTTCTTGGAAATAGTGATTATTCGTTCATGTACATTCAATGGTAACAAACAAATAGTAAGTAAGTGGGCATAAGTACAAGTATGTATATGAGATATTTATAGAAATTCAGTGTGCCTTTGTTGATGTCCGGTGGCCAAGTGACCTTCAAAGAATTAGACCGGCAAAAACCTATAGGTACGTCTACTGCGCTATGGAGAACTATTTTCATTGTCGAACATTATTTTACAAACCGATTACCGTTCCATGAAAAGGCAACTATCTAAAGGTTGTCCTCAGCGATCTGTAATGAAGCCTGAGCTCTGGAACATGGTATTCGACGAGATCTGTGTTTCTCAGTCGAAAGGTTGTGTAGACATATGTTTTGCCAACGATAATGTAATCCTTATCGGTGCAAATAGTACAGAAACCCTAGAAAGCCGTTTTCGACCTGCTATATATAAAATCTGTAGTTTCTTGAAGCTACAAAGCTACGAAACAAATACAGTAACAACGAATGATAAACTTGTAACACACCTTGCGCGTGTCACAAGGACGGAATGAAGCTTAAACTCGGCAACTATGCCAACACTATACAAGGGGGCATTTATGCTAATAGTTGTGTATTGTGCTTCGGCATGGTATTACAGGATCAATCTTCCAGATCTTCCATGCAAAGAACTATGTTATTGACGATGACGCGTTGTTGCAGAACTGTATCTACAGAAGTAATGCAAGTGATATTGGGGACAATTCCTTTAGATTTAAAAATCACTCATGCACTTACTCAAGTTCAAATTACGCTAGAACTGAAAAAATCAAATTTTGATGATTTAAAATTAATGCGACAAATTTCGAGGATTTAAAGTTAATGCGGCTGTAGGATAAAAGTCTGGAGACGATACCAAATATATTGCCAAAGAGATGAATGCATATATGCATAAGCTCTGGCAAGACAGATGGGACTTAATACAAAAAGGAAGACCTACGTATTGGTTTACAAGGACGTTGATATTGCTTTGCAACACAAGTGGTTCCTATCTACTATGTGTGTGATCGGCTCCTGCTACTTTAGGTGAAAAAAGTGATTAAAAGTGAGAAATTAATTATGGAAAAAAATTAAATAAATTATATGAATACTTTTTCAAACGAAAAGTATTTAAGTTTGTTTTAAATTTGTGTTAATTTACCCTAAACAAAGTGTTTTTACAAAAGTTTGACAGTTGGAAACCAGTGTAAAAAACGAATTTTTCATTACGCGTAAACGCGGTCTTATAAACATAACCTCAAATTTAAAACTTTGATGTTTGATATAAGACATTAATAAGTGCGATAAACAAATAAAGTGATAAAATTTAGGTTAGTGTTAGTGCTAAAACATCAAGTGGTTTAAAATTCAAGAAATCTGTAGAGATATATAAGGAAGAAATCATATAAACACTACAAATATACGGAAGACAAAAGGTTGCCGCCCACTATCAAGTAAGTCGAATAACATTAACTATAAATAATATTAAAACACAAGAATTAGTTTATATAAATGCGTGTTTTAAATAATAATGAGAGTGTATTAATTGTTATAAGTGATTAAGTAAACAATATATGCGGTTTTCTTGGAAATAGTGATTGATCGTTCATGAACATTCAATGGTAACAAACAAATGGTAAGTAAGTAGGCATAAGTACAAGTATGTATATGAGATATTTATAGAAATTCAGTGTGCCTTTGTTGACGTCCGGTGGCCAAGTGACCTTCAAAGAATTAGACCGGCAAAAACCTATAGATACGTCTACTGCGCTGTGGAGAACTATTTTCATTGTCGAACATTATTTTACAAACCGATTACCGTTCCATGAAAAGGCAACTATCTAAAGGTTGTCCTTAGCGATCTGTAATGGAGCCTGAGCTCTGGAACATAGTATTCGACGAGAACTGTGTTTCTCAATCGAAAGGTTGTGTAGACATATGTTTTGCCAACGAAAATGTGATCTTTATCGGTGCAAATAGTACAGTAACCCTAGAAAGCCGTTCTCGACCTGCTATATATAAAATCTGTAGTTTCTTGAAGCTACAAAGCTACGAAACAAATACAGTAACAACGAATAATAAACTTGTAACACACCTTGCGCGAGTCACAAGGACGGAATGAAGCTTAAACTCGGCAACTATGCCGACACTATACAAGGGGGCATTTATGCTAATAGTTGTGTATTGTGCTTTGGCATGGTATTACAGGATCAATCTTTCAGATCTTCCATGCAAAAAACTATGTTATTGACGATGACGCGTTGTTGCAGAACTGTATTTACAGAAGTGGTGCAAGTGATATTGGGGACAATTCCTTTAGATTTAAAAATCACTCATGCACTTACTCAAGTACAAATTACGCTAGAACTGAAAAAATCAAATTTTGATGATTTAAAATTAATGCGACAAATTTCGAGATTTAAAGTTAATGCGGCTGTAGAATAAAAGTCTGGAGACGATACCAAATATATTGCCAAAGAGATGAATGCATATATGCATAAGCTTTGGCAAGACAGGTGGGACTTAATACAAAAAGAAAGACCTACGTATTGGTTTACAAGGACGGTAATATTGCTTTGCAACACAAGTGGTTCCTATCTACTATGTGTGTGATCGGCTCCTGCTACTTTAGGTGAAAAAAGTGATTAAAAGTGAGAAATTAATTATGGAAAAAAATTAAATAAATTATATGAATACTTTTTCAAACGAAAAGGTTTTAAGTTTGTTTTAAATTTGTGTTATATTACCCTAAACAAAGTGTTTTTACAAAAGTTTGACAGTTGGAAACCAGTGTTAAAAACGAATTTTTCATTACGCGTACACGCGGTCTTATAAACATAACCTCAAATTTGTAACTTTAATGTTTAATATAAGACATTAATTAGTGCGATAGACAAAAAAAGTGATAATAATTAGGTTAGTGTTAGTGCTAAAACATCAAGTGGTTTAAAATTCAAGAAATCTGTAGAGATATATAAGGAAGACCTCATATAAACACTACAAATATACGAAAGACAAAAGGTTGCCGCCCACTATCAAGTAAGTCGAATAACATTAACTATAAATAATATTAAAACACAAGAATTAGTTTATATAAATTCGTGTTTTAAATAATAATGAGAGTGTATTAATTGTTATAAGTGATTAAGTAAACAATATATGCGGTTTTCTTGGAAATAGTGATTGATCGTTCATGAACATTC
Source organism: Panorpa germanica (assembly GCA_963678705.1). Classification (NCBI taxonomy): domain Eukaryota; kingdom Metazoa; phylum Arthropoda; class Insecta; order Mecoptera; family Panorpidae; genus Panorpa; species Panorpa germanica. Next base: position 57,779 of record CAVMBN010000229.1, read on the forward strand.
AATGGTAACAAACAAATGGTAAGTAAGTAGGCATAAGTACAAGTATGTATATGAGATATTTATAGAAATTCAGTGTGCCTTTGTTGATGTCCGGTGGCCAAGTGACCTTCAAAGAATTAGACCGGCAAAAACCTATAGGTACGTCTACTGCGCTATGGAGAACTATTTTCATTGTCGAACATTATTTTACAAACCGATTACCGTTCCATGAAAAGGCAACTATCTAAAGGTTGTCCTCAGCGATCTGTATTGGGGCCTGAGCTTTGAAACATGGTATTCGACGAGAACTGTGTTTCTCACTCGAAAGGTTGTGTAGACATATGTTTTGCCAACGATAATGTGATCCTTATCGGTGCAAATAGTACAGAAACCCTAGAAAGCCGTTCTCGACCTGCTTTATATAAAATCTGTAGTTTCTTGAAGCTACAAAGCTACGAAACAAATACAGTAACAACGAATGATAAACTTGTAACACACCTTGCGCGTGTCACAAGGACGGAATGAAGCTTAAACTCGGCAACTATGCCGACACTTTACAAGGGGGCATTTATGCTAATAGTTGTGTATTGTGCTTCGGCATGGTGTTACAGGATCAATCTTCCAGATCTTCCATGCAAAGAACTATGTTATTGACGATGACGCGTTGTTGCAGAACTGTATCTACAGAAGTGGTGCAAGTGATATTGGGGACAATTCCTTTAGATTTAAAAATCACTCATGCACTTACTCAAGTACAAATTACGCTAGAACTGAAAAAATCAAATTTTGATGATTTAAAATTAATGCGACAAATTTCGAGGATTTAAAGTTAATGCGGCTGTAGGATAAAAGTCTGGAGACGATACCAAATATATTGCCAAAAGATGAATGCATATATGCATAAGCTCTGGTAAGACAGATGGGACTTAATACAAAAAGGAAGACCTGCGTATTAATTTACAAGGACGTTAATATTGCTTTGCAACACAAGTGGTTCCTATCTACTATGTGTGTGATCGGCTCCTGCTACTTTAGGTGAAAAAAGTGATTAAAATTGAGAAATTAATTATGGAAAAAAATTAAATAAATTATATGAATACTTTTTCAAACGAAAAGTATTTAAGTTTGTTTTAAATTTGTGTTAATTTACCCTAAACAAAGTGTTTTTACAAAAGTTTGACAGTTGAAAACCAGTGTTAAAAACGAATTTTTCATTACGCGTACACGCGGTCTTATAAACATAACCTCAAATTTGTAACTTTGATGTTTGATATAAGACATTAATAAGTGCGATAGACAAAAAAAGTGATAATAATTAGGTTAGTGTCAGTGCTAAAACATCAAGTGGTTGAAAATTCAAGAAATCTGTAGAGATATATAAGGAAGACCTCATATAAACACTACAAATATACAGAAGACAAAAGGTTGCCGCCCACTATCAAGTAAGTCGAATAACATTAACTATAAATAATATTAAAACACAAGAATTAGTTTATATAAATTCGTGTTTTAAATAATATTGAGAGTGTATTAATTGTTATAAGTGATTAAGTGAACAATATATGCGGTTTTCTTGGAAATAGTGATTGATCGTTCATGAACATTCAATGGTAACAAACAAATGGTAAGTAAGTAGGCATAAGTACAAGTATGTATATGAGATATTTATAGAAATTCAGTGTGCCTTTGTTGATGTCCGGTGGCCAAGTGACCTTTAAAGAATTAAAGCGGCAAAAACCTATAGGTACGTCTACTGCGCTATGGAGAACTATTTTCATTGTCGAACATTATTTTACAAACCGATTACCGTTCCATGAAAAGGCAACTATCTAAAGGTTGTCCTCAGCGATCTGTAATGTGGGCCTGAGCTCTGGAACATGGTATTCGATGAGAACTGTGTTTCTCACTCGAAAGGTTGTGTAGACATATGTTTTGCCAACGATAATGTGATCCTTATCGGTGCAAATAGTACAGAAACCCTAGAAAGCCGTTCTCGACCTGCTATATATAAAATCTGTAGTTTCTTGAAGCTACAAAGCTACGAAACAAATACAGTAACAACGAATGATAAACTTGTAACACACCTTGCGCGTGTCACAAGGACGGAATGAAGCTTAAACTCGGCAACTATGCCGACACTATACAAAGGGGCATTTATGCTAATAGTTGTGTATTGTGCTTCGGCATGGTATTACAGGATCAATCTTCCAGATCTTCCATGCAAAGAACTATGTTATTGACGATGACGCGTTGTTGCAGAACTGTATCTACAGAAGTGGTGCAAGTGATATTGGGGACAATTCCTTTAGATTTAAAAATCACTCATGCACTTACTCAAGTACAAATTACGCTAGAACTGAAAAAATCAAATTTTAATGATTTAAAATTAATGCGACAAAGTTCGAGGATTTAAAGTTAATGCGGCTGTAGGATAAAAGTCTGGAGACGATACCAAATATATTGCCAAAGAGATGAATGCATATATGCATAAGCTCTGGCAAGACAGATGGGACTTAATACAAAAAGGAAGACCTACGTATTGGTTTACATGGACGTTAATATTGCTTTGCAACACAAGTGGTTCCTATCTACTATGTGTGTGATCGGTTCCTGCTACTTTAGGTGAAAAAAGTGATTAAAAGTGAGAAATTAATTATGGAAAAAAATTAAATAAATTATATTAATACTTTTTCAAACAAAAAGTATTTAAGTTTGTTTTAAATTTGTGTTAACTTACCATAAACAAAGTGTTTTTACAAAAGTTAGACAGTTGGAAACCAGTGTTAAAAACGAATTTTTCATTACGCGTACACGCGGTTTTATAAACATAACCTCAAATTTGTAACTTTGATGTTTGATATAAGACATTAATAAGTGCGATAGACAAAAAAAGTGTAAATAATTAGGTTAGTGTTAGTGCTAAAACATCAAGTGGTTTAAAATTCAAGAAATCTGTAGAGATATATAAGGAAGACCTCATATAAACACTACAAATATACGGAAGACAAAAGGTTGCCGCCCACTATCAAGTAAGTCGAATAACATTAACTATAAATAATAATAAAACACAAGAATTAGTTTATATAAATGCGTGTTTTAAATAATAATGAGAGTGTATTAATTGTTATAAGTGATTAAGTGAACAATATATGCGGTTTTCTTGGAAATAGTGATTAATCGTTCATGAACATTCAATGGTAACAAACAAATGGTAAGTAAGTAGGCATAAGTACAAGTATGTATATGAGATATTTATAGAAATTCAGTGTGCCTTTGTTGACGTCCGGTGGCCAAGTGACCTTCAAAGAATTAGACCGGCAAAAACCTATAGATACGTCTACTGCGCTATGGAGAACTATTTTCATTGTCGAACATTATTTTACAAACCGATTACCGTTCCATGAAAAGGCAACTATCTAAAGGTTGTCCTCAGCGATCTGTAATGGAGCCTGAGCTCTGGAACATAGTATTCGACGAGAACTGTGTTTCTCACTCGAAAGGTTGTGTAGACATATGTTTTGCCAACGAAAATGTGATCCTTATCGGTGCAAATAGTACAGTAACCCTAGAAAGCCGTTCTCGACCTGCTATATATAAAATCTGAAGTTTCTTGAAGCTACAAAGCTACGAAACAAATACAGTAACAACGAATGATAAACTTGTAACACACCTTGCGCGAGTCACAAGGACGCAATGAAGCTTAAACTCGGCAACTATGCCGACACTACACAAGGGGGCATTTATGCTAATAGTTGTGTATTGTGCTTCGGCTTGGTATTACAGGATCAATCTGTCAGATCTTCCATGCAAAAAACTATGTTATTGACGATGACGCGTTGTTGCAGAACTGTATCTACAGAAGTGGTGCAAGTGATATTGGGGACAATTCCTTTAGATTTAAAAATCACTCATGCACTTACTCAAGTACAAATTACGCTAGAACTGAAAAAATCAAACTTTGATGATTTAAAATTATTGCGACAAATTTCGAGATTTAAAGTTAATGCGGCTGTAGAATAAAAGTCTAGAGACGATACTAAATATATTGCCAAAGAGATGAATGCATATATGCATAAGCTTTGGCAAGACAGATGGGACTTAATACAAAAAGAAAGACCTACGTATTGGTTTACAAGGACGTTAATATTGCTTTGCAACACAAGTGGTTCCTATCTACTATGTGTGTGATCGGCTCCTGCTACTTTAGGTGAAAAAAGTGATTAAAAGTGAGAAATTAATTATGGAAAAAAATTAAATAAATTATATGAATACTTTTTCAAACGAAAAGTATTTAAGTTTGTTTTAAATTTGTGTTAATTTACCCTAAACAAAGTGTTTTTACAAAAGTTTGACAGTTGGAAACCAGTGTTAAAAACGAATTTTTCATTACGCGTACACGCGGTCTTATAAACATAACCTCAAATTTGTAACTTTAATGTTTGATATAAGACATTAATAAGTGCGATAGACAAAAAAAGTGATAATAATTAGGTTAGTGTTAGTGCTAAAACATCAAGTGGTTTAAAATTCAAGAAATCTGTAGAGATATATAAGGAAGACCTCATATAATCACTACAAATATACGGAAGACAAAAGGTTGCCGCCCACTATCAAGTAAGTCGAACAACATTAACTATAAATAATATTAAAACACAAAAATTAGTTTATATAAATGCGTGTTTTAAATAATAATGAGAGTGTATTAATTGTTATAAGTGATTAAGTGAACAATATATGCAGTTTTCTTGGAAATAGTGATTGATCGTTTATGAACATTCAATGGTAACAAACAAATGGTAAGTAAGTAGGCATAAGTACAAGAATGTATATGAGATATTTTAAGAAATTCAGTGTGCCTTTGTTGACGTCCGGTGGCCAAGTGACCTTCAAAGAATTAGACCGGCAAAAACCTATAGATACGTCTACTGCGCTATGGAGAACTATTTTCATTGTCGAACATTATTTAACAAACCGATTACCGTTCCATGAAAAGGCAACTATCTAAAGGTTGTCCTTAGCGATCTGTAATGGAGCCTGAGCTCTGGAACATAGTATTCGACGAGAACTGTGTTTCTCACTCGAAAGGTTGTGTAGACATATGTTTTGCCAACGAAAATGTGATCTTTATCGGTGCAAATAGTACAGTAACCCTAGAAAGCCGTTCTCGACCTGCTTTATATAAAATCTGTAGTTTCTTGAAGCTACAAAGCTACGAAACAAATACAGTAACAACGAATGATAAACTTGTAACACACCTTGCGCGAGTCACAAGGACGGAATGAAGCTTAAACTCGGCAACTATGCCGACACTATACAAGGGGGCATTTATGCTAATAGTTGTGTATTGTGCTTCGGCATGGTATTACAGGATCAATCTTTCAGATCTTCCATGCAAAAAACTATGTTATTGACGATGACGCGTTGTTGCAGAACTGTATCTACAGAAGTGGTGCAAGTGATATTGGGGACAATTCCTTTAGATTGAAAAATCACTCATGCACATACTCAAGTACAAATTACGCTAGAACTGAAAAAATTAAATTTTGATGATTTAAAATTATTGCGACAAATTTCGAGATTTAAAGTTAATGCGGCTGTAGAATAAAAGTCTGGAGACGATACCAAATATATTGCCAAAGAGATGAATGCATATATGCATAAGCTTTGGCAAGACAGATGGGACTTAATACAAAAAGAAAGACCTACGTATTGGTTTACAAGGACGTTAATATTGCTTTGCAACACAAGTGGTTCCTATCTACTATGTGTGTGATCGGCTCCTGCTACTTTAGGTGAAAAAAGTGATTAAAAGTGAGAAATTAATTATGGAAAAAAATTAAATAAATTATATGAATACTTTTTCAAACGAAAAGTTTTTAAGTTTGTTTTAAATTTGTGTTATATTACCCTAAACAAAGTGTTTTTACAAAAGTTTGACAGTTGGAAACCAGTGTTAAAAACGAATTTTTCATTACGCGTACACGCGGTCTTATAAACATAACCTCAAATTTGTAACTTTAATGTTTGATATAAGACATTAATTAGTGCGATAGACAAAAAAAGTGATAATAATTAGGTTAGTGTTAGTGCTAAAACATCAAGTGGTTTAAAATTCAAGAAATCTGTAGAGATATATAAGGAAGACCTCATATAAACACTAGAAATATACGAAAGACAAAAGGTTGCCGCCCACTATCAAGTAAGTCGAATAACATTAACTATAAATAATATTAAAACACAAGAATTAGATTATATAAATTCGTGTTTTAAATAATAATGAGAGTGTATTAATTGTTATAAGTGATTAAGTAAACAATATATGCGGTTTTCTTGGAAATAGTGATTGATCGTTCATGAACATTCAATGGTAACAATCAAATGGTAAGTAAGTAGGCATAAGTACAAGTATGTATATGAGATATTTATAGAAATTCAGTGTGCCTTTGTTGATGTCCGGTGGCCAAGTGACCTTCAAAGAATTAGACCGGCAAAAACCTATAGGTACGTCTACTGCGCTATGGAGAACTATTTTCATTGTCGAACATTATTTTACAAACCGATTACCGTTCCATGAAAAGGCAACTATCTAAAGGTTGTCCTCAGCGATCTGTATTGGGGCCTGAGCTTTGGAACATGGTATTCGACGAGAACTGTGTTTCTCACTCGAAAGGTTGTGTAGACATATGTTTTGCCAACGATAATGTGATCCTTATCGGTGCAAATAGTACAGAAACCCTAGAAAGCCGTTCTCGACCTGCCTTATATAAAATCTGTAGTTTCTTGAAGCTACAAAGCTACGAAACAAATACAGTAACAACGAATGATAAACTTGTAACACACCTTGCGCGTGTCACAAGGACGGAATGAAGCTTAAACTCGGCAACTATGCCGACACTTTACAAGGGGGCATTTATGCTAATAGTTGTGTATTGTGCTTCGGCATGGTATTACAGGATCAATCTTCCAGATCTTCCATGCAAAGAACTATGTTATTGACGATGACGCGTTGTTGCAGAACTGTATCTACAGAAGTGGTGCAAGTGATATTGGGGACAATTCCTTTAGATTTAAAAATCACTCATGCACTTACTCAAGTACAAATTACGCTAGAACTGAAAAAATCAAACTTTGATGATTTAAAATTATTGCGACAAATTTCGAGATTTAAAGGTAATGCGGCTGTAGAATAAAAGTCTAGAGACGATACCAAATATATTGCCAAAGAGATGAATGCATATATGCATAAGCTTTGGCAAGACAGATGGGACTTAATACAAAAAGAAAGACCTACGTATTGGTTTACAAGGACGTTAATATTGCTTTGCAACACAAGTGGTTCCTATCTACTATGTGTGTGATCGGCTCCTGCTACTTTAGGTGAAAAAAGTGATTAAAAGTGAGAAATTAATTATGGAAAAAAATTAAATAAATTATATGAATACTTTTTCAAACGAAAAGTATTTAAGTTTGTTTTAAATTTGTGTTAATTTACCCTAAACAAAGTGTTTTTACAAAAGTTTGACAGTTGGAAACCAGTGTTAAAAACGAATTTTTCATTACGCGTACACGCGGTCTTATAAACATAACCTCAAATTTGTAACTTTAATGTTTGATATAAGACATTAATAAGTGCGATAGACAAAAAAAGTGATAATAATTAGGTTAGTGTTAGTGCTAAAACATCAAGTGGTTTAAAATTCAAGAAATCTGTAGAGATATATAAGGAAGACCTCATATAAACACTACAAATATACGGAAGACAAAAGGTTGCCGCCCACTATCAAGTAAGTCGAACAACATTAACTATAAATAATATTAAAACACAAAAATTAGTTTATATAAATGCGTGTTTTAAATAATAATGAGAGTGTATTAATTGTTATAAGTGATTAAGTGAACAATATATGCAGTTTTCTTGGAAATAGTGATTGATCGTTTATGAACATTCAATAGTAACAAACAAATGGTAAGTAAGTAGGCATAAGTACAAGAATGTATATGAGATATTTTTAGAAATTCAGTGTGCCTTTGTTGACGTCCGGTGGCCAAGTGACCTTCAAAGAATTAGACCGGCAAAAACCTATAGATACGTCTACTGCGCTATGGAGAACTATTTTCATTGTCGAACATTATTTTACAAACCGATTACCGTTCCATGAAAAGGCAACTATCTAAAGGTTGTCCTCAGCGATCTGTAATGGAGCCTGAGCTCTGGAACATAGTATTCGACGAGAACTGTGTTTCTCACTCGAAAGGTTGTGTAGACATATGTTTTGCCAACGAAAATGTGATCTTTATCGGTGCAAATAGTACAGTAACCCTAGAAAGCCGTTCTCGACCTGCTATATATAAAATCTGTAGTTTCTTGAAGCTACAAAGCTACGAAACAAATACAGTAACAACGAATAATAAACTTGTAACACACCTTGCGCGAGTCACAAGGACGGAATGAAGCTTAAACTCGGCAACTATGCCGACACTATACAAGGGGGCATTTATGCTAATAGTTGTGTATTGTGCTTTGGCATGGTATTACAGGATCAATCTTTCAGATCTTCCATGCAAAAAACTATGTTATTGACGATGACGCGTTGTTGCAGAACTGTATTTACAGAAGTGGTGCAAGTGATATTGGGGACAATTCCTTTAGATTTAAAAATCACTCATGCACTTACTCAAGTACAAATTACGCTACAACTGAAAAAATCAAATTTTGATGATTTAAAATTAATGCGACAAATTTCGAGATTTAAAGTTAATGCGGCTGTAGAATAAAAGTCTGGAGACGATACCAAATATATTGCCAAAGAGATGAATGCATATATGCATAAGCTTTGGCAAGACAGGTGGGACTTAATACAAAAAGAAAGACCTACGTATTGGTTTACAAGGACGTTAATATTGCTTTGCAACACAAGTGGTTCCTATCTACTATGTGTGTGATCGGCTCCTGCTACTTTAGGTGAAAAAAGTGATTAAAAGTGAGAAATTAATTATGGAAAAAAATTAAATAAATTATATGAATACTTTTTCAAACGAAAAGTTTTTAAGTTTGTTTTAAATTTGTGTTATATTACCCTAAACAAAGTGTTTTTACAAAAGTTTGACAGTTGGAAACCAGTGTTAAAAACGAATTTTTCATTACGCGTACACGCGGTCTTATAAACATAACCTCAAATTTGTAACTTTAATGTTTAATATAAGACATTAATTAGTGCGATAGACAAAAAAAGTGATAATAATTAGGTTAGTGTTAGTGCTAAAACATCAAGTGGTTTAAAATTCAAGAAATCTGTAGAGATATATAAGGAAGACCTCATATAAACACTACAAATATACGAAAGACAAAAGGTTGCCGCCCACTATCAAGTAAGTCGAATAACATTAACTATAAATAATATTAAAACACAAGAATTAGTTTATATAAATTCGTGTTTTAAATAATAATGAGAGTGTATTAATTGTTATAAGTGATTAAGTAAACAATATATGCGGTTTTCTTGGAAATAGTGATTGATCGTTCATGAACATTCAATGGTAACAAACAAATGGTAAGTAAGTAGGCATAAGTACAAGTATGTATATGAGATATTTATAGAAATTCAGTGTGCCTTTGTTGATGTCCGGTGGCCAAGTGACCTTCAAAGAATTAGACCGGCAAAAACCTATAGGTACGTCTACTGCGCTATGGAGAACTATTTTCATTGTCGAACATTATTTTACAAACCGATTACCGTTCCATAAAAAGGCAACTATCTAAAGGTTGTCCTCAGCGATCTGTATTGGGGCCTGAGCTTTGAAACATGGTATTCGACGAGAACTGTGTTTCTCACTCGAAAGGTTGTGTAGACATATGTTTTGCCAACGATAATGTGATCCTTATCGGTGCAAATAGTACAGAAACCCTAGAAAGCCGTTCTCGACCTGCTTTATATAAAATCTGTAGTTTCTTGAAGCTACAAAGCTACGAAACAAATACAGTAACAACGAATGATAAACTTGTAACACACCTTGCGCGTGTCACAAGGACGGAATGAAGCTTAAACTCGGCAACTATGCCGACACTTTACAAGGGGGCATTTATGCTAATAGTTGTGTATTGTGCTTCGGCATGGTGTTACAGGATCAATCTTCCAGATCTTTCATGCAAAGAACTATGTTATTGACGATGACGCGTTGTTGCAGAACTGTATCTACAGAAGTGGTGCAAGTGATATTGGGGACAATTCCTTTAGATTTAAAAATCACTCATGCACTTACTCAAGTACAAATTACGCTTGAACTGAAAAAATCAAATTTTGATGATTTAAAATTAATGCGACAAATTTCGAGGATTTAAAGTTAATGCGGCTGTAGGATAAAAGTCTGGAGACGATACCAAATATATTGCCAAAAGATGAATGCATATATGCATAAGCTCTGGCAAGACAGATGGGACTTAATACAAAAAGGAAGACCTGCGTATTAATTTACAAGGACGTTAATATTGCTTTGCAACACAAGTGGTTCCTATCTACTATGTGTGTGATCGGCTCCTGCTACTTTAGGTGAAAATAGTGATTAAAATTGAGAAATTAATTATGGAAAAAAATTAAATAAATTATATGAATACTTTTTCAAACGAAAAGTATTTAAGTTTGTTTTAAATTTGTGTTAATTTACCCTAAACAAAGTGTTTTTACAAAAGTTTGACAGTTGAAAACCAGTGTTAAAAACGAATTTTTCATTACGCGTACACGCGGTCTTATAAACATAACCTCAAATTTGTAACTTTGATGTTTGATATAAGACATTAATAAGTGCGATAGACAAAAAAAGTGATAATAATTAGGTTAGTGTCAGTGCTAAAACATCAAGTGGTTGAAAATTCAAGAAATCTGTAGAGATATATAAGGAAGACCTCATATAAACACTACAAATATACAGAAGACAAAAGGTTGCCGCCCACTATCAAGTAAGTCGAATAACATTAACTATAAATAATATTAAAACACAAGAATTAGTTTATATAAATTCGTGTTTTAAATAATATTGAGAGTGTATTAATTGTTATAAGTGATTAAGTGAACAATATATGCGGTTTTCTTGGAAATAGTAATTGATCGTTCATGAACATTCAATGGTAACAAACAAATGGTAAGTAAGTAGGCATAAGTACAAGTATGTATATGAGATATTTATAGAAATTCAGTGTGCCTTTGTTGATGTCCGGTGGCCAAGTGACCTTTAAAGAATTAAAGCGGCAAAAACCTATAGGTACGTCTACTGCGCTATGGAGAACTATTTTCATTGTCGAACATTATTTTACAAACCGATTACCGTTCCATGAAAAGGCAACTATCTAAAGGTTGTCCTCAGCGATCTGTAATGTGGGCCTGAGCTCTGGAACATGGTATTCGATGAGAACTGTGTTTCTCACTCGAAAGGTTGTGTAGACATATGTTTTGCCAACGATAATGTGATCCTTATCGGTGCAAATAGTACAGAAACCCTAGAAAGCCGTTCTCGACCTGCTATATATAAAATCTGTAGTTTCTTGAAGCTACAAAGCTACGAAACAAATACAGTAACAACGAATGATAAACTTGTAACACACCTTGCGCGTGTCACAAGGACGGAATGAAGCTTAAACTCGGCAACTATGCCGACACTATACAAAGGGGCATTTATGCTAATAGTTGTGTATTGTGCTTCGGCATGGTATTACAGGATCAATCTTCCAGATCTTCCATGCAAAGAACTATGTTATTGACGATGACGCGTTGTTGCAGAACTGTATCTACAGAAGTGGTGCAAGTGATATTGGGGACAATTCCTTTAGATTTAAAAATCACTCATGCACTTACTCAAGTACAAATTACGCTAGAACTGAAAAAATCAAATTTTAATGATTTAAAATTAATGCGACAAAGTTCGAGGATTTAAAGTTAATGCGGCTGTAGGATAAAAGTCTGGAGACGATACCAAATATATTGCCAAAGAGATGAATGCATATATGCATAAGCTCTGGCAAGACAGATGGGACTTAATACAAAAAGGAAGACCTACGTATTGGTTTACATGGACGTTAATATTGCTTTGCAACACAAGTGGTTCCTATCTACTATGTGTGTGATCGGTTCCTGCTACTTTAGGTGAAAAAAGTGATTAAAAGTGAGAAATTAATTATGGAAAAAAATTAAATAAATTATATTAATACTTTTTCAAACAAAAAGTATTTAAGTTTGTTTTAAATTTGTGTTAACTTACCATAAACAAAGTGTTTTTACAAAAGTTAGACAGTTGGAAACCAGTGTTAAAAACGAATTTTTCATTACGCGTACACGCGGTTTTATAAACATAACCTCAAATTTGTAACTTTGATGTTTGATATAAGACATTAATAAGTGCGATAGACAAAAAAAGTGTAAATAATTAGGTTAGTGTTAGTGCTAAAACATCAAGTGGTTTAAAATTCAAGAAATCTGTAGAGATATATAAGGAAGACCTCATATAAACACTACAAATATACGGAAGACAAAAGGTTGCCGCCCACTATCAAGTAAGTCGAATAACATTAACTATAAATAATAATAAAACACAAGAATTAGTTTATATAAATGCGTGTTTTAAATAATAATGAGAGTGTATTAATTGTTATAAGTGATTAAGTGAACAATATATGCGGTTATCTTGGAAATAGTGATTAATCGTTCATGAACATTCAATGGTAACAAACAAATGGTAAGTAAGTAGGCATAAGTACAAGTATGTATATGAGATATTTATAGAAATTCAGTGTGCCTTTGTTGACGTCCGGTGGCCAAGTGACCTTCAAAGAATTAGACCGGCAAAAACCTATAGATACGTCTACTGCGCTATGGAGAACTATTTTCATTGTCGAACATTATTTTACAAACCGATTACCGTTCCATGAAAAGGCAACTATCTAAAGGTTGTCCTCAGCGATCTGTAATGGAGCCTGAGCTCTGGAACATAGTATTCGACGAGAACTGTGTTT
>CAVMBN010000230.1:0-25826 GCA_963678705.1 Panorpa germanica
AGAAATATCAGAAATTAATAAAGTAGGATACGAAAAATAAATCCGTATTTAGAGATACACTAACATTATGTGATCCTGTCAGTACAAAAGGAATTAAGAAAAAAGTTACTTGATTCACTGAGCTCAAATACTGCGAATTCTGCTCAGACGCTAAACTGTACATGATGTCATTTAAAAGAAATATCAGGAATTAGTGAAGTAGAATACAAAAAATAAATCCGTATTTAAAGATACACTAACATTATGTGATCCTGTCAACACAAAAGGAATAAAGGAAAAAGTTACTTATTTCACTGAGCTCGAATAATGCGTATTCTACACAGTCGCTAAACTGTACATGATGTCATTTAAAAAGAAATATCAGGAATTAGAGAAGTAGAATACGAAAAATAAATCCGTAGTTAGAGATACACTAACATTATGTGATCCTGTCACTACAAAAGGAATAAAAGAAAAAGTTTCTTATTTTACTGAGCTCGAATACTGCGTATTCTGCACAGTCGCTAAACTGTACATGATGTCATTTAAAACGAAATATCAGGAATTAGTGAAGTAGAATGCGAAAAATAAATACGTATTTAGAGATAAACTAACATTATGTGATCCTGTCACTATAAAAGAAATAAAGGAAAAAGTTACTTATTTCACTAAGCTCGAATACTGCGTATACTGCACAGTCGCTAAACTGTACATAATGTCATTAAAAAAGAAATATCAGGAATTACTAAAGTAGATTACAAAAAATAAATCCGTTGTTAGAGATACACTAACATTATGTGATCCTGTCACTACAATAGGAATAAAAGAAAGAGTTTATTATTTCACTAAGCTCGAATATTGCGTATTCTGCACAGTCGCTAAACTGTACATGATGTCATTTAAAAAAAATATTAGAAATTAATGAAGTAGAATACGAAAAATAAATCCGTATTTAGAGATACACTAACATTATGTGATCCTGTCACTACAAAAGGAATAAAGGAAAAAGTAACTTATTTCACTGAGCTCGAATACTGAGTATTCTGCACAGTCGCTAATCTGTACATAATGTCATTTAAAACGAAATATCAGGAATTAGTGAAGTAGAATGCGAAAAATAAATCCGTATTTAGAGATACACTAACATTATGTGATCCTGTCACTACAAAAGGAAAAAGTTACTTATTTCACTGAGCTCGAATACTGCGTATTCTGCACAGTCGCTAAACTGTACATGATGTCATTTAAAAAGAAATATCAGGAATTAGTGAAGCAGAATACGAAAAATAAATCCATAGTTAGAGATACACTAACATTATGTGATCCTGTCACTACAAAAGGAATAAAGAAAAGACTTACTTATTTCACTGAGCTCCAATACTGCGAATTCTGCACAGTCGCTAAACTGTACATGATGTCATTTAAAAAGAAATATCAGACATTAATGAAGTAGAATACGAAAAATAAATCCGTATTTAGAGATACACTAACATTATGTGATCCTGTCACTACAAAAGGAATAAAGGAAAGAGTTACATATTTCACTGAGCTCGAATACTGCGTATTCTGCACAGTCGCTAAACTGTACATGATGTCATTTAAAACGAAATATCAGGAATTAGTGAAGTAGAATGCGAAAAATAAATCCGTATTTAAAGATACACTAACATTATGTGATCCTGTCACTACAAAAGGAATAAAGAAAAAAGTTACTTATTTCACTGAACTCGAATACTGCGTATTCTGCACAGTCGCTAAACTGTACATTGTCATTTAAAAAGAAATATCAGGAATTAGTGAAGTAGAATACGATAAATAAATCCGTAGTTAGAGATACACTAACATTATGTGACCTTGTCACTACAAAAGGAATAAAGAAAAGAGTTACTTATTTCACTGGGCTCAAATACTGCGTATTCTGCACAGTCGCTAAACTGTACATGATGTCATTAAAAAAAAAATATCAGGAATTAGTGAAGTAGAAAACGAAAAATAAATCCGTAGTTAGAGGTACACAAACATTATGTGATCCTGTCACTACAAAAGAAATAAAGGAAAGACTTATTTATTTCACTGAGCTCGAATACTGCGTATTCTGCACAGTCGCTAAACTGTACATGATGTCATTTAAAACGAAATATCAGGAATTAATAAAGTAGAATACGAAAAATAAATCCGTATTTAGAGATACACTAACATTATGTGATCCTGTCACTTCAAAAGGAATAAAGAAAAGAGTTACTTATTTTACTAAACTCGAATACTGCGTATTCTGCACAGTCGCTAAACTGTACATGATGTCATTTAAAAATAAATATCAGGAATTAGTAAAGTAGAATACAAAAAATAAATCCGTATTTAAAGATACACTAACATTATGTGATCCTGTCACTACAAAAAGAATAAAGAAAAGAGTTACTTATATGACTGAGCTCGAATACTGCGTATTCTGCACATTTGCTAAACTGTACATGATGTCATTTAAAAAGAAATATCAGGAATAAGTAAAGTAGAATACGAAAAATAAATCCGTATTTAAAAATACACTAACATTATGTGATCCTGTCACTACAAAAGGAATAAAGGAAAAAGTTACTTATTTCACTGAGCTTAAATACTGCGTATTCTGCACAGTCGCTAAACTGTACATGATGTCATTTAAAAAGAAATATCAGGAATTAGTGAAGTAGAATACGAAAAATAAATCCGTAGTTAGAGGTACACTAACATTATGTGATCCTGTCACTACAAAAGGAATAAAGGAAAAAGTTACTTATTTCACTGAGCTCGAATACTGCGAATTCTGCACAGTCGCTAAACTGTACATGATGTCATTTAAAAAGAAATATCAAAAATTAATAAAGTAGAATACGAAAAATAAATCCGTATTTAGAGATACACTAACATTATGTGATCCTGTCACTACAAAAGAAATAAAGGAAAGAGTTACTTATTTGACTGAGCTCGAATACTGCGTATTCTGCACATTTGCTAAACTGTACATGATGTCATTTAAAAAGAAATATCAGGAATAAGTGAAGTAGAATACAAAAAAAAAAATCCGTAGTTAGAGATACACTTACATTATGTGATCCTGTCACTACAAAAGGAATAAAGGAAAGAATTACTTATTTCACTGAGTTTGAATACTGCGAATTCTGCACAGTCGCTAAACTGTACATAATGTCATTTAAAAAGAAATATCAGAAATCAATAAAGTAGGATACGAAAAATAAATCCGTATTTAGATATACACTAACATTATGTGATTCTGTCAGTACAAAAGGAATTAAGAAAAAAGTTACTTGATTCACTGAGCTCAAATACTGCGAATTCTGCACAGTCGCTAAACTGTACATGATGTTATTTAAAAAGAAATATCAGGAATTAGTGAAGTAGAATACGAAAAATAAATACGTATTTAGAGATAGACTAACATTATGTGATCCTGTCACTATAAAAGGAATAAAGGAGAAAGTTACTTATTTCACTGAGCTCGAATACTGCGTATTCTGCACAATCGCTAAACTGTACATAATGTCATTTAACAAGAAATATCAGAAACTAATGAAGTAGAATACGAAAAATTAATCCGTATTTTGAGATACACTAACATTATGTGATCCTGTCACTACAAGAGAAAAAAGTTACTTATTTCACTAAACTCGAATACTGCGTATTCTGCACAGTCGCTAAACTGTACATGATATTATTTAAAAAGAAATATCAGGAATTAGTAAAGTAGAATACGAAAAATAAATCCGTATTTAGAGATACACTAACATTATGTGATCCTGTCAGTACAAAAGGAATAAAGGAAAAAGTTACTTGATTCACTGAGCTCAAATACTGCGTATTCTGCACAGTCGCTAAACTGTACATAATGTCATTTGATAAGAAATATCAGGAATTAGTGAAGTAGAATTCGGAAAATAAATCCGTAGTTAGAAATACACTAACATTTTGTGATCCTGTCACTACAAAAGGAATAAAGGAAAGAGTTACTTATTTCACTGAGCTCGAATACTGCGTATTCTGCACAGGCGCTAAACTGTACATGATGTCATTTAAAAATAAATATCAGGAATTAGTAAAGTAGAATACAAAAAATAAATCCGTATTTAAAGATACACTAACATTATGTGATCCTGTCACTACAAAAGGAATAAAGGAAAGAGTTACTTATTTGACTGAGCTCGAATACTGCGTATTCTGCACTTTTGCTAAACTGTAAATGATGTCATTTAAAAAGAAATATCAGGAATAAGTGAAGTAGAATACGAAAAATAAATCCGTAGTTAGAGATACACTTACATTATGTGATCCTGTCACTACAAAAGGAATAAAGGAAAGAATAACTAATTACACTGAGTTTGAACACTGCGAATTCTGCACAGTCGCTAAACTGTACATGATGTCATTTAAAAAGAAATATCAGAAATTAATAAAGTAGGATACGAAAAATAAATTTGTATTTAGAGATACAATAACATTATGTGATCCTGTCAGTACAAAAGGAATAAAGGAAAAAGTTACTTGATTCACTGAGCTCAAATACTGCGTATTCTGCACAGTCGCTAAACTGTACATAATGTCATTTGAAAAGAAATATCAGGAATTAGTGAAGTAGAATTCGGAAAATAAATCCGTAGTTAGAAATACACTAACATTTTGTGATCCTGTCACTACAAAAGGAATAAAGGAAAGAGTTACTTATTTCACTGAGCTCGAATACTGCGTATTCTGCACAGGCGCTAAACTGTACATAATGTCATTTAAAAATAAATATCAGGAATTAGTAAAGTAGAATACAAAAAATAAATCCGTATTTAAAGATACACTAACATTATGTGATCCTGTCACTACAAAAGGAATAAAGAAAAGACTTACTTATTTCACTGAGCTCCAATACTGCGAATTCTGCACAGTCGCTAAACTGTACATGATGTCATTTAAAAAGAAATATCAGAAATTAATGAAGTAGAATACGAAAAATAAATCCGTATTTAGAGATACACTAACATTATGTGATCCTGTCACTACAAAAGGAATAAAGGAAAGAGTTACATATTTCACTGAGCTCGAATACTGCGTATTCTGCACAGTCGCTAAACTGTACATGATGTCATTTAAAACGAAATATCAGGAATTAGTGAAGTAGAATGCGAAAAATAAATCCGTATTTAAAGATACACTAACATTATGTGATCCTGTCACAACAAAAGGAATAAAGGAAAAAGTTACTTATTTCACTGAACTCGAATACTGCGTATTCTGCACAGTCGCTAAACTGTACATTGTCATTTAAAAAGAAATATCAGGAATTAGTGAAGTAGAATACGATAAATAAATCCGTAGTTAGAGATACACTAACATTATGTGATCTTGTCACTACAAAAGCAATAAATAAAAGAGTTACTTATTTCACTGGGCTCAAATACTGCGTATTCTGCACAGTCGCTAAACTGTACATGATGTCATTAAAAAAAAAATATCAGGAATTAGTGAAGTAGAAAACGAAAAATAAATCCGTAGTTAGAGGTACACAAACATTATGTGATCCTGTCACTACAAAAGAAATAAAGGAAAGACTTATTTATTTCACTGAGCTCGAATACTGCGTATTCTGCACAGTCGCTAAACTGTACATGATGTCATTTAAAACGAAATATCAGGAATTAATAAAGTAGAATACGAAAAATAAATCCGTATTTAGAAATACACTAACATTATGTGATCCTGTCACTTCAAAAGGAATAAAGAAAAGAGTTACTTATTTTACTAAACTCGAATACTGCGTATTCTGCACAGTCGCTAAACTGTACATGATGTCATTTAAAAATAAATATCAGGAATTAGTAAAGTAGAATACAAAAAATAAATCCGTATTTAAAGATACACTAACATTATGTGATCCTGTCACTACAAAAAGAATAAAGGAAAGAGTTACTTATATGACTGAGCTCGAATACTGCGTATTCTGCACATTTGCTAAACTGTACATGATGTCATTTAAAAAGAAATATCAGGAATAAGTAAAGTAGAATACGAAAAATAAATCCGTATTTAAAAATACACTAACATTATGTGATCCTGTCACTACAAAAGGAATAAAGGAAAAAGTTACTTATTTCACTGAGCTTAAATACTGCGTATTCTGCACAGTCGCTAAACTGTACATGATGTCATTTAAAAAGAAATATCAGGAATTAGTGAAGTAGAATACGAAAAATAAATCCGTAGTTAGAGGTACACTAACATTATGTGATCCTGTCACTACAAAAGGAATAAAGGAAAAAGTTACTTATTTCACTGAGCTCGAATACTGCGAATTCTGCACAGTCGCTAAACTGTACATGATGTCATTTAAAAAGAAATATCAAAAATTAATGAAGTAGAATACGAAAAATAAATCCGTATTTAGAGATACACTAACATTATGTGATCCTGTCACTACAAAAGAAATAAAGGAAAGAGTTACTTATTTGACTGAGCTCGAATACTGCGTATTCTGCACATTTGCTAAACTGTACATGATGTCATTTAAAAAGAAATATCAGGAATAAGTGAAGTAGAATACAAAAAAAAAAATCCGTAGTTAGAGATACACTTACATTATGTGATCCTGTCACTACAAAAGGAATAAAGGAAAGAATTACTTATTTCACTGAGTTTGAATACTGCGAATTCTGCACAGTCGCTAAACTGTACATAATGTCATTTAAAAAGAAATATCAGAAATCAATAAAGTAGGATACGAAAAATAAATCCGTATTTAGAGATACACTAACATTATGTGATTCTGTCAGTACAAAAGGAATTAGGAAAAAAGTTACTTGATTCACTGAGCTCAAATACTGCGAATTCTGCACAGTCGCTAAACTGTACATGATGTTATTTAAAAAGAAATATCAGGAATTAGTGAAGTAGAATACAAAAAATAAATACGTATTTAGAGATAGACTAACATTATGTGATCCTGTCACTATAAAAGGAATAAAGGAAAAAGTTACTTATTTCACTGAGCTCGAATACTGCGTATTCTGCACAATCGCTAAACTGTACATAATGTCATTTAAAAAGAAATATCAGAAACTAATGAAGTAGAATACGAAAAATTAATCCGTATTTTGAGATACACTAACATTATGTGATCCTGTCACTACAAGAGAAAAAAGTTACTTATTTCACTAAACTCGAATACTGCGTATTCTGCACAGTCGCTAAACTGTACATGATATTATTTAAAAAGAAATATCAGGAATTAGTAAAGTAGAATACGAAAAATAAATCCGTATTTAGAGATACACTAACATTATGTGATCCTGTCAGTACAAAAGGAATAAAGGAAAAAGTTACTTGATTCACTGAGCTTAAATACTGCGTATTCTGCACAGTCGCTAAACTGTACATAATGTCATTTGATAAGAAATATCAGGAATTAGTGAAGTAGAATTCGGAAAATAAATCCGTAGTTAGAAATACACTAACATTTTGTGATCCTGTCACTACAAAAGGAATAAAGGAAAGAGTTACTTATTTCACTGAGCTCGAATACTGCGTATTCTGCACAGGCGCTAAACTGTACATGATGTCATTTAAAAATAAATATCAGGAATTAGTAAAGTAGAATACAAAAAATAAATCCGTATTTAAAGATACACTAACATTATGTGATCCTGTCACTACAAAAGGAATAAAGGAAAGAGTTACTTATTTGACTGAGCTCGAATACTGCGTATTCTGCACTTTTGCTAAACTGTAAATGATGTCATTTAAAAAGAAATATCAGGAATAAGTGAAGTAGAATACGAAAAATAAATCCGTAGTTAGAGATACACTTACATTATGTGATCCTGTCACTACAAAAGGAATAAAGGAAAGAATAACTAATTACACTGAGTTTGAACACTGCGAATTCTGCACAGTCGCTAAACTGTACATGATGTCATTTAAAAAGAAATATCAGAAATTAATAAAGTAGGATACGAAAAATAAATTTGTATTTAGAGATACAATAACATTATGTGATCCTGTCAGTACAAAAGGAATAAAGAAAAAAGTTACTTGATTCACTGAGCTCAAATACTGCGTATTCTGCACAGTCGCTAAACTGTACATGATGTCATTTAAAAAGAAATATCAGGAATTAGTGAAGTAGAATTCGAAAAATAAATCCGTAGTTAGAGATACACTAACATTTTGTGACCCTATCACTACAAAAGGAATAAAGGAAAGAGTTACTTATTTCACTGAACTCAAATACTGCGTATTCTGCACAGTCGCTAAACTGTACATGATGTCATTTAAAACGAAATATCAGGAATTAATGAAGTAGAATACGAAAAATAAATCCGTATTTAGAGATACACTAACATTATGTGATCCTGTCACTACAAAAGGAATAAAGAAAAGAGTTACTTATTTTACTAAACTCGAAAACTGCGTATTCTGCACAGTCGCTAAACTGTACATGATGTCATTTAAAAATAAATATTAGGAATAAGTAAAGTAAAATACAAAAAATAAATCCGTATTTAAAGATATACTAACATTATGTGATCCTGTCACTACCAAAGGAATAAAGGAAAGAGTTACTTATTTGACTGAGCTCGAATACTGCGTATTCTGCACATTTGCTAAACTGTACATGATGTCATTTAAAAAGAAATATCAGGAATTAGTGAAGTAGAATACGAAAAATAAATCCGTAGTTAGAGATACACTTACATTATGTGATCCTGTCACTACAAAAGGAATAAAGGAAAGAATTACTTATTTCACTGAGTTTGAATACTGCGAATTCTGCACAGTCGCTAAACTGTACATGATGTCATTTAAAAAGAAATATCAGAAATTAATTGTTGGAATTACAATACATTCATTCTTAAATTAAATTACTTAAACTTGTTTTGTTTTTGTTTATATAAAAAATATATTAAATTCAATTGTTTCCTATTTAATCTCCTGAATTGTTTGAATTGTTTACTTTATTTAAATTTATTGAATTTATTCTATTGTATAATATCTGTTTTTAATATTGTCTTCAGTATCTGAGAAATATTGTCTGAGGACGTTCTGTATAATTTCAGTCTGAGGACTTATTAATTAATAAAATATTTAATATATAACTGTGCATATAATATCTGCTTCAATAGGTTATGGGCCCAGATTAATTAAAAAAAATTGGCTTTAATTAAAAAAATTAATATGACGACATCAGTGAGTGCTACAAGATTTGAGCTGTTGAGTAAGGACAATTATGAAGCCTGGAAAATTCATGTTGAGGCGCTATTGATCAAAAATGATTTGTGGGAATATGTCAGTGGTGAAAAACCGATTCCTGTTGCTGCGGAAAATAATCAAGAAGAAAGAAATGGATGGATAAAATTTGATCGTAAAGCTAAGTCAGAAGTAATATTAGCAATTAGTTCAACGGAATTGCAGCATGTCCGAGGTTGTAATACTTCTCATGAAGTTTGGCAAAAACTTGCCTCAGTTTATGCTTCCAAAGGACCTGCAAGAAAAGCTTTATTACTTAAGCAACTTATGCTTCACAAGATGTCTGAAAGTGGTGATGTCAGGGATCATGTAAACAAGTTTTCGGATATAGTTGATCGACTTGGAGCTATGGATATTGAAGTGAATAAAGATTTATTGTCTGTAATGTTATTATATAGTCTACCAGATAGCTATGAAGGTTTTAAATGTGCTATGGAATCACGTGATGAATTCTTGGAGGTTGAAGCTCTTAAGGTTAAGATACTTGAGAAGAGTGAAATTGGTTCAAATTCAGTTGTTGAGTTAGCTGGAAATGTAAGGGCTGAAAATCAACCGAGTTACAAAAATATTTTTAAAGGATATTGTTTTAAATGTGGAAAACAAGGACATAAGTCTCCTGAATGTCCAACTCAATTGAAACCAAATTTCAGAAGAAATAGACCAGATAGACAGAATAGATACACACAAGAAAATTAATGTTCTCAAGCGGATGATGATACTTTTGCAGTACTTAATGTTGAATTTGCTGGTAGTGTTCCAAGTTGTCGACCTTGGATTCTTGATAGTGGCTGTACAACACATTTATGTGGTGATAAACAATTATTTAAGTCTTTAAATGAAGAAATTAGTGGGAAAATAAATTTGGCTAATCAAGCAAATAGTGAAATCAAAGGAAAAGGTACTGTTAATTTGTCGATTAGTAATGGTAAACAGCTGAGGTCAGTAGATTTTTCAAACACATTATTTGTACCAGATTTAAGGTCAAATCTAGTATCAGTTGCTAAAATTACTAATAAGGATCATGAAATTCTATTTAAAAAAGATTCAGCTGTAATTATGGATATGACTGGAAATGTTAAATTTGTTGCTGAAAGGCGTGGTGATCTCTATTATTTACAAGAAGGTAATGAAGAAGCTTGTATTGGAGAAGATAAAGCTAATTCTGAGTTATTGATGTGGCATTGTCGTATGGGTCATTTAAATGCTAAGGATTTATTTCGGGTGATTAATCAGAATACTACAAGTAAAGTAACCTCTGAACAATTGAAATGTTTGCCAAGATGTGAAGTGTGTCTACGAGGCAAGATGACAGGGTTACCGTTTTCAGGAAGTGAACGACAGAGTGAAGAACTTCTTGAAATAGTTCATACAGATATTGTTGGACCGTTTAGGACACAATCAGTGAATGGAGCAAAATATTTTATTACATTTATTGATGATTATTCTCGATGGTGTGAAGTATACTTTCTTAAACAGAAGAGTGGTGCACTAGAAGCTTTCAAAATGTATCAAAATCAAGCTGAACGTATGACAGGGAAGAAGATTAAGTATCTTCAAAGTGATAATGGTAAAGAGTATTGTAATACTGAGATGGATTCTTTCCTGCGTAATCAAGGTATTCAACGTCGATTAAGTGTTGTAAGAACACCTCAGCAAAATGGTGTTGCTGAACGTTTAAATCGAACATTAGTTGAAATGGGACGATGTTTATTACTTCAATCAAATTTATCGGATATGTTTTGGACTGATGCTGTAGCTACAGCATGTCATTTAAAAAACAGATGTCCTTCAAGAAGTATTAATGGAGATACTCCTTATCAGAGATGGTTCAACAGGGATAAAGTTCATTTAAATTATTTACGAGCATTTGGATCAACTGTATATGTCTTAGATAAAGATCCAACAAAAGGCAAATTATCTGATAGATCAATGAAAGGAATTTTTGTAGGTTATCCACGTGAATCAAAAGGATACAGAATTTGGTTACCAGAAAAGAGAAAATTTATTGTTGCTCGTGATGTGAAATTTATTGAAGATAATGTTACTACAGTTTTAAAGAACCAAGAGATTAAACAGCTGATTATTAATGATTTTGAAAACAAGGATAAACCATGGATTGAATTGATAACAGGATTTAAAAATAGTAATGAGACAGAAAATTTAGATGGAATTCCAGAAGAAAATTTAGAAGATAATGAAGAAAATGAAAATTCATCTGGTATTCAATCATCTATTCAAGAATCTCCTAGAAGAAACTCAAGAGATTATACTAGAGAAGAAAGAAGAGTACCAGGAAGACCAAAATTAATTAAAACAGGTTTGAAAGGACGTCCCAGAAAATTATTTTCAAAAGTTAATAATTGTGAAGTTAAAGAAAGGATTGAATCTGATTCTAATGAAGATGATAATGATAATGATAATATATTTGTTGGAGTAGCTGAAGTTAAATTGGAAGATGCTATTAATTCTCAAGAGTGTGCTGAGTCGAAGAGAGCAATTAAATCAGAAGTCATAAGTTTATTAAAAAATGATACTTGGAATATTGTAAAATTACCTGAAGGTCAAAGTGTTGTGGGAAGTCGAATGATTTTAACAAATAAATTTGGATCAGATGGGCTTATTGAAAAAAGAAAAGCTCGTATTGTTGCAAAAGGTTATAGTCAGAAATATGGTATTGATTATGATCAAACTTTTGCTCCAGTTGCAAGAATGGAATCAATGAGACTTTTAATTGCATTGTCTGTGGAATTAAAACTTGTAATAAGACAATTTGATGTTGTAACTGCCTATTTAAATGAATTACAAAAGAAGAAAATATTTTATTCAACTGAAAAAGAAGAAATTAATAGTAAATTTTATAGAGAAGTTATTGGAGCACTAATGTATTTAGTGGTTGGAACTCGACCAGATATTGCAAATACTGTTTCAAGATTAGCTCAATTTGTAAACAAACCAAGTAAACAAGATTGGTTGGGAGTTAAGAGAATATTGAGATATTTAGCTGGTACAATAGAATTAGGAATACTTTATACTAAAGAAACAAAATCTATGATTGGATACTGTGATGCTGATTGGGGAGGTTGTCTTGAAGATCGAAGATCATATTCTGGATATGTATTTATGTTGGCAGGGGGTGCTGTGAGCTGGAAATCTCAAAAACAAAGAACTGTGGCACTTTCATCTACTGAATCAGAATATGTTAGTTTATCAGAAGCTGTAAAAGAAGCAATATATTTAAATGATTTATTGACTGAACTAGAGCAAGAAAAATTTTTGAAAATTAAAATATTAATTGACAATCGTGGAGCTGAACAACTAGCAATGAACTCGATTTATCATGCACGTACAAAACATATAGATATTCGTCATTATTTTGTTCGTGATGTAGTTGATGAAGGAATTATTAAATTACGTCATGTATCAACTAATGAAATGGTTGCGGATATTTTAACAAAAGCACTGCCAAGAGAGTTACATGAAAAATTCACTGAAGGATTGGGACTTCAAATTATTTAAATTGTTGAAATGAATGTCTTGAGGGGGTGTGTTGGAATTACAATACATTTATTCTTAAATTAAATTACTTAAACTTGTTTTTTTTTGTTTATATAAAAAAATATATTAAATTCAATTGTTTCCTATTTAATCTCCTGAATTGTTTGAATTGTTTACTTTATTTGAATTTATTGAATTTATTCAATTGTATAATATCTGTTTTTAATATTGTCTTCAGTATCTGAGAAATATTGTCTGAGGACTTTCTGTATAATTTCAGTCTGAGGACTTATTAATTAATAAAATATTTAATATATAACTGTGCATATAATATCTGCTTCAATATTTTTTGAACTTGCAGTTGTACTAACTGTGTCTTATTTACACAAAAATTGTAGTAATGGAACTAAAAAAATAAAATTTTTAAAATATTAATACATTTCTGTTACTTTAAAATACATTTAGATTGTGTAGTAAAGTTATAATTCTATACAAAAAAATAAATTTTTACATACAAATATATGGTTAAAAGTTATAAAATTTTGTTTTATTTTATCATGCACATTTGTATACACAAGTGCTGCTGTATATAATATGAAATTAAAATTATTATTAACTTTTATATTTTTTGTACTTGCAGTTGTACCAACTGTGTCTGTTTTACTCAAAAATAGTAATGATGGAACTAAAAAAATTAAATTTTTAAAATAATAACACATTTCTGATACTTTAAAATAGCCTAAGAGTGGGTGATAACGTGACATTCTATACAAAAAAATACATTTTTACATACACTTATATGGTTAAAAGTAATTAAATAGTTTTTTTTATTATTATAACATGCACATTTGTTCACACAAGTGCTGCTATATATAATATGAAATTAAAATTAATAATAACTTTTATATTTTTTAAACTTGCAGTTGTACTAACTGTGTCTTTTGTACACAAAAATTGTAGTGATGGAACTAAAAAAATAAAATTTTAAAAATAACACATTTCTGTTACTTTAAAATAGCTTAAGAGTGGGTGATAACGTGACATTCTATACAAAAAAATACATTTTTACATACACTTATATGGTTAAAAGTAATTAAATAGTTTTTTTTTTATTATAACATGCACATTTGTTCACACAAGTGCTGCTATATATAATATGAAATTAAAATTAATAAAAACTTTTATATTTTTTTAACTTGCAGTTGTACTAACTGTGTCTCTTTTACACAAAAATTGTAGTGATGGAATTAAAAAAATAAAATTTTTAAAATAATAACACATTTCTGTTACTTTAAAATAGCTTAAGAGTGGGTGATAACGTGACATTATATACAAAAAAATACATTTCTACATACAATTATATGGTTAAAAGTTATTAAATAGTTTTTTTTTTATTATAACATGCACATTTGTTCACACAAGTGCTGCTATATATAATATGAAATTAAAATTAATAATAACTTTTATATTTTTTAAACTTGCAGTTGTACTAACTGTGTCTTTTTTACTCAAAAATAGTATTGATGGAACTAAAAAAATAAAATTTTTAAAATAATAACACATTTCTGTTACTTTAAAATAGCTTAAGAGTGGGTGATAACGTGACATTCTATACAAAAAAATACATTTTTACATACTGTGTCTGTATATGGTTAAAAGTTATTAAATAGTTTTTTTTTTATTATAACATGCACATTTGTTCACACAAGTGCTGCTATATATAATATGAAATTAAAATAATAATAACTTTTATATTTTTTAAACTTGCATTTGGACTGTGTCTCTTTTACACAAAAATTGTAGTGATGGAACTAAAAAAATAAAATTTTTAAAATAATAACACATTTCTGTTACTTTAAAATAGCTTAAGAGTGGGTGATAACGTGACATTCTATACAAAAAAAAAATTTTTACATACAATTATATGGTTAAAAGTTATTAAATAGTTTTTTTTTATTATAACATGCACATTTGTTCACACAAGTGCTGCTATATATAATATGAAATTAAAATTAATAATAACTTTTATATTTTTTAAACTTGCAGTTGTACTAACTGTGTCTTTTTTACTCAAAAATAGTAATGATGGGACTAAAAAAATAAAATTTTTAAAATAATAACACATTTCTGTTACTTTAAAATAGCTTAAGAGTGGGTGATAACGTGACATTCTATACAACAAAATACATTTTTACATACAATTATATGGTTAAAAGTTATTAAATAGTTTTTTTTTTATTATAACATGCACATTTGTTCACACAAGTGCTGCTATATATAATATGAAATTAAAATTAATAATTACTTTTATATTTTTTAAACTTGCAGTTGTACTAACTGTGTCTCTTTTACACAAAAATTGTAGTAATGGAATTAAAAAAATAATTTTTTTAAAATAATAACACAATTCTGTTACTTTAAAATAGCTTAAGAGTGGGTGATAACGTGACATTCTATACAAAAAAATACAATTTTACATACAATTATATGGTTTAAAGTAATTAAATAGTTTTTTTTTATTATAACATGCACATTTGTTCACACAAGTGCTGCTATATATATTATGAAATTAAAATTAATAATAACATTTATATTTTTTAAACTTGCAGTTGTACTAACTGTGTCTTTTTTACTCAAAAATAGTAATGATGGAACTAAAAAAATAAAATTTTTAAAATGATAACACATTTCTGTTACTTTAAAATAGCTTAAGAGTGGGTGATAACGTGACATTCTATACAAAAAAATACATTTTTACATACAATTATATGGTTAAAAGTTATTAAATAGTTTTTTTTTTATTATAACATGCACATTTGTTCACACAAGTGCTGCTATATATAATATGAAATTAAAATTAATAATAACTTTTATATTTTTTAAAATTGCAGTTGTACTAACTGTGTCTCTTTTACACAAAAATTGTAGTGATGGAACTAGAAAAATAAAATTTTTAAAATAAAAACACATTTCTGTTACTTCAAAATAGCTTAAAAGTGGGTAATAACGTGACATTCTATACAAAAAAATACATTTTTATATACAATTATATGGTTAAAAGTTATTAAATGGTTTTTTTTTTATTACAACATGCACATTTGTTCACACAAGTGCTGCTATATATAATATGCAATTAAAATTAATAATAACTTTTATATTTTTCAAACTTGCAGTTGTACTAACTGTGTCTCTTTTACACAAAAATTGTAGTGATGGAACTAAAAAATTAAAATTTTTAAAATAATAACACATTTCTGTTACTTTAAAATAGCTTAAGAGTGGGTGATAACGTGACATTCTATACAAAAAAATATATTTTTACATACAATTATATGGTTAAAAGTTATTAAATAGTTTTTTTTTTATTATAACATGCACATTTGTTCACACAAGTGCTGCTATATATAATATGAAATTAAAATTAATAATAACTTTTATATTTTTTAAACTTGCAGTTGTACTAACTGTGTCTTTTTTACTCAAAAATAGTAATGATGGAACTAAAAAAATAAATTTTTTAAAATAAAAACACATTTCTGTTACTTTAAAATAGCTTAAGAGTATGTGATAACGTGACATTCTATACAAAAAAATACATTTTTACATACAATTATATGGTTAAAAGTTATTAAATAGTTTTCTTTTTATTATAACATGCACATTTGTTTACACAAGTGCTGCTATATATAATATGAAATTAAATTAATAATAACTTTTATATTTTTTAAACTTGCAGTTGTACTAACTGTGTCTCTTTTACACAAAAATTGTAGTGATGAAACTAAAAAAATAAAATTTTTAAAATAATAACACATTTCTGTTACTTTAAAATAGCTTAAGAGTGGGTGATAACGTGACATTCTATACAAAAAAATACATTTTTACACACAATTATATGGTTAAAAGTTATTAAATAGTTTTTTTTTTATTATAACATGCACATTTGTTCACACAAGTGCTGCTATATATAATATGAAATTAAAATTAATAATAACTTTTATATTTTTTAAACTTGCAGTTGTACTAACTGTGTCTTTTTTACTCAAAAACAGTAATGATGGAACTAAAAAAATAAAATTTTTAAAATAATAACACATTTCTGTTATTTTAAAATAGTTTAGGAGTGGGTGATAACGTGACATTCTATACAAAAAAATACATTTTTACATACAATTATATGGTTAAAAGTTATTAAATAGTTTTTTTTTTATTATAACATGCACATTTGTTAACACAAGTGCTGCTATATATAATATGAAATTAAAATTATTAATAACTTTTATATTTTTTAAACTTGCAGTTGTACTAACTGTGTCTTTTTTACTCAAACATAGTAATGATGAAACTAAAAAAATTAAATTTTTAAAATATTAACACATTTCTGTTACTTTAAAATAGCTTAAGAGTGGGTGATAACGTGACATTCTATACAAAAAAATACATTTTTACATACAATTATATGGTTAAAAGTTATTAAATAGTTTTTTTTTTATTATAACATGCACATTTGTTCACACAAGTGCTGCTATATATAATATGAAATTAAAATAATAATAACTTTTATATTTTTTAAACTTGCAGTTGTACTAACTGTGTCTCTTTTACACAAAAATTGTAGTGATGAAACTAAAAAAATGAAATTTTTAAAATAATAACACATTTCTGTTACTTTAAAATAGCTTAAGAGTGGGTGATAACGTGACATTCTATACAAAAAAATACATTTTTACATACAATTATATGGTTAAAAGTTATTAAATAGTTTTTTTTTTATTATAACATGCATATTTGTTCACACAAGTGCTGCTATATATAATATGAAATTAAAATTAATAGTAACTTTTATATTTTTTAAACTTGCAGTTGTACTAACTGTGTCTTTTTTACTCAAAAATAGTAATGATGGAACTAAAAAAATAAAATTTTTAAAATAATAACACATTTCTGTTACTTTAAAATAGCTTAAGAGTGGGTGATAACGTGACATTCTATACAACAAAATACATTTTTACATACAATTATATGGTTAAAAGTTATTAAATAGTTTTTTTTTTATTATAACATGCACATTTGTTCACACAAGTGCTGCTATATATAATATGAAATTAAAATTAATAATTACTTTTATATTTTTTAAACTTGCAGTTGTACTAACTGTGTCTCTTTTACACAAAAATTGTAGTAATGGAATTAAAAAAATAATTTTTTTAAAATAATAACACATTTCTGTTACTTTAAAATAGCTTAAGAGTGGGTGATAACGTGACATTCTATACAAAAAAATACAATTTTACATACAATTATATGGTTTAAAGTAATTAAATAGTTTTTTTTTATTATAACATGCACATTTGTTCACACAAGTGCTGCTATATATATTATGAAATTAAAATTAATAATAACTTTTATATTTTTTAAACTTGCAGTTGTACTAACTGTGTCTTTTTTACTCAAAAATAGTAATAATAAAACTAAAAAAATAAAATTTTTAAAATGATAACACATTTCTGTTACTTTAAAATAGCTTAAGAGTGGGTGATAACGTGACATTCTATACAAAAAAATACATTTTTACATACAATTATATGGTTAAAAGTTATTAAATAGTTTTTTTTTTTATTATAACATGCACATTTGTTCACACAAGTGCTGCTATATATAATATAAAATTAAAATTAATAATAACTTTTATATTTTTTAAAATTGCAGTTGTACTAACTGTGTCTCTTTTACACAAAAATTGTAGTGATGGAACTAGAAAAATAAATTTTTTAAAATAATAACACATTTCTGTTACTTCAAAATAGCTTAAGAGTGGGTAATAACGTGACATTCTATACAAAAAAATACATTTTTATATACAATTATATGGTTAAAAGTTATTAAATGGTTTTTTTTTTTATTACAACATGCACATTTGTTCACACAAGTGCTGCTATATATAATATGCAATTAAAATTAATAATAACTTTTATATTTTTCAAACTTGCAGTTGTACTAACTGTGTCTCTTTTACACAAAAATTTTAGTGATGGAACTAAAAAATTAAAATTTTTAAAATAATAACACATTTCTGTTACTTTAAAATAGCTTAAGAGTGGGTGATAACGTGACATTCTATACAAAAAAATATATTTTTACATACAATTATATGGTTAAAAGTTATTAAATAGTTTTTTTTTTATTATAACATGCACATTTGTTCACACAAGTGCTGCTATATATAATATGAAATTAAAATTAATAATAACTTTTATATTTTTTAAACGTGTACTAACTTTAAAGTTGTACTAACTGTGTCTTTTTTACTCAAAAATAGTAATGATGGAACTAAAAAAATAAATTTTTTAAAATAAAAACACATTTCTGTTACTTTAAAATAGCTTAAGAGTGGGTGATAACGTGACATTCTATACAAAAAAATACATTTTTACATACAATTATATGGTTAAAAGTTATTAAATAGTTTTCTTTTTATTATAACATGCACATTTGTTTACACAAGTGCTGCTATATATAATATGAAATTAAAATTAATAATAACTTTTATATTTTTTAAACTTGCAGTTGTACTAACTGTGTCTCTTTTACACAAAAATTGTAGTGATGAAACTAAAAAAATAAAATTTTTAAAATAATAACACATTTCTGTTACTTTAAAATAGCTTAAGAGTGGGTGATAACGTGACATTCTATACAAAAAAATACATTTTTACATACAATTATATGGTTAAAAGTTATTAAATAGTTTTTTTTTTATTATAACATGCACATTTGTTCACACAAGTGCTGCTATATATAATATGAAATTAAAATTAATAATAACTTTTATATTTTTTAAACTTGCAGTTGAACTAACTGTGTCTTTTTTACTCAAAAATAGTAATGATGGAACTAAAAAAATAAAATTTTTAAAATAATAACACATTTCTGTTACTTTAAAATAGTTTAAGAGTGGGTGATAACGTGACATTCTATACAGAAAAATACATTTTTACATACAATTATATGGTTAAAAGTTATTAAATAGTTTTTTTTTTTTTATAACATGCACATTTGTTAACACAAGTGCTGCTATATATAATATGAAATTAAAATTATTATTGAAGCAGATATTATATGCACAGTTATATATTAAATATTTTATTAATCAATAAGTCCTCAGACTGAAATTATACAGAAAGAAATCAGTAAAAATTTCTTATAGACATAAAACAATTGAATTTAATATAATAGTTTTATATAAACAAAAACAAAACCAGTTTCAGTAATTTAATTTAAGAATGAATGTATTGTAATTCCAACACACCCCCTCAAGACATTCATTTCAACAATTTAAATAATTTGAAGTCCCAATCCTTCAGTGAATTTTTCATGTAACTCTCTTGGCAGTGCTTTTGTTAAAATACCCGCAACCATTTCATTAGTTGATACATGACGTAATTTAATAATTCCTTCATCAACTACATCACGAACAAAATAATGACGAATATCTATATGTTTTGTACGTGCATGATAAATCGAGTTCATTGCCAGTTGTTCAGCTCCACGATTGTCAATTAATATTTTAATTTTCAAAAATTTTTCTTGCTCTAGTTCAGTCAATAAATCATTTAAATATATTGCTTCTTTTACAGCTTCTGATAAACCAACATATTCTGATTCAGTAGATGAAAGTGCCACATTTCTTTGTTTTTGAGATTTCCAGCTCACAGCACCCCCTGCCAACATAAATACATATCCAGAATATGATCTTCGATCTTCAAGACAACCTCCCCAATCAGCATCACAGTATCCAATCATAGATTTTGTTTCTTTAGTATAAAGTATTCCTAATTCTATTGTACCAGCTAAATATCTCAATATTCTCTTAACTCCCAACCAATCTTGTTTACTTGGTTTGTTTACAAATTGAGCTAATCTTGAAACAGTATTTGCAATATCTGGTCGAGTTCCAACCACTAAATACATTAGTGCTCCAATAACTTCTCTATAAAATTTACTATTAATTTCTTCTTTTTCAGTTGAATAAAATATTTTCTTCTTTTGTAATTCTGCTGGCGTTTTAACTGGATTGCAATTATTCATTTCATATTTTTTAAGTAAATTGATAATATATCTTGATTGATTAATAAAAATATATTGATCTGATTGATTAATTTCTATTCCCAAACATTGTTTTGCAAGACCTAGATCCTTAATTTCAAATTCTTCTTGTAGTTTAATTTTAATTTCATCAATCCAATCAACATCTGATGATGCAATTAAGAAATCATCAACATAAACTAGAAATAATAAAATATCTTTACCACGTTTTGCATAATACAAACAACTCTCCTTTTTTGTTGACTTTAGTCCAATACTTTCCAACTTATTTGATAATTTTTCATTCCATTGTCGAGCAGCTTGTTTAAGACCATAGAGAGCTTTATTTAATTTACAAACATCACCTCCTTCTTCAATACATTTTAACATTTTTGTAGCTTTATTTTTTAATTCTTCAGACACCTGACTATCATCAATTATCCACATCAAAATTTCATGTAGCATATCCGGTATTTCCATATAAACATTTTCTGCTAATATTCCATTTAAATAGGCAGTTACAACATCAAATTGTCTTATTACAAGTTTTAATTCCACAGACAATGCAATTAAAAGTCTCATTGATTCCATTCTTGCAACTGGAGCAAAAGTTTGATCATAATCAATACCATATTTCTGACTATAACCCTTTTGCAACAATACGAGCTTTTCTTTTTTCAATAAGCCCATCTGATCCAAATTTATTTGTTAAAATCATTCGACTTCCCACAACACTTTGACCTTCAGGTAATTTTACAATATTCCAAGTATCATTTTTTAATAAACTTATGACTTCTGATTTAATTGCTCTCTTCCACTCAGCACACTCTTGAGAATTAATAGCATCTTCCAATTTAACTTCAGCTACTCCAACAAATATATTATCATTATCATTATCATCTTCATTAGAATCAGATTCAATCCTTTCTTTAACTTCACAATTATTAACTTTTGAAGATAAATTTTCTGGGACGTCCTTTCAAACCTGTTTTAATTAATTTTGGTCTTCCTGGTCCTTTTCTTTCTTCTCTAGTATATTCTCTTGAGTTTCTTCTAGGAGTTTCTTGAATAGATGATTGAATACCAGATGAATTTTCATTTTCTTTATTATCTTCCTAAATTTTCTTCTGGAATTCCATCTAAAGTTTCTGTCTCATTACTATTTTTAAATCCTGTTATCAATTCAATCCATGGTTTATCCTTGTTTTCAAAAATCATTAATAATCAGCTGTTTAAATCTCTTGGTTCTTTAAAACTGTAGTAACATTATCTTCAATAAATTTCACATCACGAGCAACAATAAATTTTCTCTTTTCTGGTAACCAAATTCTGTATCCTTTTGATTCACGTGGATAACCTACAAAAATTCCTTTCATTGATCTATCAGATAATTTGCCTTTTGTTGGATCTTTATCTAAGACATATACAGTTGATCCAAATGCTCGTAAATAATTTAAATGAAACTTTATCCCTGTTGAACCATCTCTGATAAGGAGTATCTCCATTAATACTTCTTAAAGGACATCTGTTTCTCAAATGACATGCTGTAGCTACAGCATCAGTCCCAAAACATATCCGATAAATTTGATTGAAGTAATAAACATCGTCCCATTTCAACTAATGTTCGATTTAAACGTTCAGCAACACCATTTTGCTGAGGTGTTCTTACAACACTTAATCGACGTTGAATACCTTGATTACGCAGAAAGAATCCATCTCAGTATTACAATACTCTTTACCATTATCACTTTGAAGATACTTAATCTTCTTCCCTGTCATACGTTCAGCTTGATTTTGATACATTTTGAAAGCTTCTAGTGCACCACTCTTCTGTTTAAGAAAGTATACTTCACACCATCGAGAATAATCATCAATAAATGTAATAAAATATTTTGCTCCATTCACTGATTGTGTCCTAAACGGTCCAACAATATCTGTATGAACTATTTCAAGAAGTTCTTCACTCTGTCGTTCACTTCCTGAAAACGGTAACCCTGTCATCTTGCCTCGTAGACACACTTCACATCTTGACAAACATTTCAATTGTTCAGAGGTTACTTTACTTGTAGTATTCTGATTAATCACCCGAAATAAATCCTTAGCATTTAAATGACCCATACGGACAATGCCACATCAATAACTCAGAATTAGCTTTATCTTCTCCAATACAAGCTTCTTCATTACCTTCTTGTAAATAATAGAGATCACCACGCCTTTCAGCAACAAATTTAACATTTCCAGTCATATCCATAATTACAGCTGGAATCCTTTTTAAATAGGAATTTTCATGATCCTTATTAGTAATTTTAGCAACTGATACTAGATTTGACCTTAAATCTGGTACAAATAATGTGTTTGAAAAATCTACTGACCTCAGCTGTTTACCATTACTAATCGACAAATTAACAGTACCTTTTCCTTTGATTTCACTATTTGCTTGATTAGCCAAATTTATTTTCCACTAATTTCTTCATTTAAAAGACTTAAATAATTGTTTATCACCACATAAATGTGTTGTACAGCCACTATCAAGAATCCAAGGTCGACAACTTGGAACACTACCAGCAAATTCAACATTAAATACTGCAAAAGTATCATCATCCGCTTGAGAACATTGGTTTTCTTGTGTGTATCTATTCTGTCTATCTGGTCTATTTCTTCTGAAATTTGGTTTCAATTGAGTTGGACATTCAGGAGACTTATGTCCTTGTTTTCCACATTTAAAACAATATCCTTTAAAAATATTTTTGTAAACTCGGTTGATTTTCAGCCCTTACATTTCCAGCTAACTCAACAACTGAATTTGAACCAATTTCACTCTTCTCAAGTATCTTAACCTTAAGAGCTTCAACCTCCAAGAGTTCATCACGTGATTCCATAGCACATTTAAAGCCTTCATAGCTATCTGGTAGGACTATATAATAACATTACAGACAATAAATCTTTATTCACTTCAACATCCATAGCTCCAAGTCGATCAACTATATCCGAAAACTTGTTTACATGATCCCTGACATCACCACATTCAGACATCTTGTGAAGCATAAGTTGCTTAAGTAATAAAGCTTTTCTTGCAGGTCCTTTGGAAGCATAAACTGAGGCAAGTTTTTTGCCAAACTTCATGAGAAGTATTACAACCTCGGACATGCTGCAATTCCGTTGAACTAATTGCTAATATTACTTCTGACTTAGCTTTACGATCAATTTTTATCCATCCATTTCTTTCTTCTTGATTATTTTTCCGCAGCAACAGGAATCGGTTTTTCACCACTGACATATTCCCCACAAATCATTTTTGATCAATAGCGCCTCAACATGAATTTTCCAGGCTTCATAATTGTCCTTACTCAACAGCTCAAATCTTGTAGCACTCACTGATGTCGTCATAATAATTGCCTGGGCCCATAACCTATTGAATCAGATATTATATGCACAGTTATATATTAAATATTTTATTAATCAATAAGTCCTCAGACTGAAATTATACAGAAAGAAATCAGTAAAAATTTCTTATAGACCATAAAACAATTGAATTTAATATAATAGTTTTTATATAAACAAAAACAAAACCAGTTTCAGTAATTTAATTTAAGAATGAATGTATTGTAATTCCAATTCCAATTTCCAATTAATAACTTTTATATTTTTTAAACTTGCAGTTGTACTAACTGTGTCTTTTTTACTCAAAAATAGTAATGATGGAACTAAAAAAATAAAATTTTTAAAATAATAACACATTTCTGTTAATTTAAAATAGCTTAAGAGTGGGTGATAACGTGACATTCTATACAACAAAATACATTTTTTACATACAATTATATGGTTAAAAGTTATTAAATAGTTTTTTTTTTTATTATAACATGCACATTTGTTTTCACAAGTGCTGCTATATATAATATGAAATTAAAATTAATAATAACTTTTATTTTTTTTAAACTTGCAGTTGTACTAACTGTGTCTCTTTTACACAAAAATTGTAGTGATGGAATTAAAAAAATAAAATTTTTAAAATAATAACACATTTCTGTTACTTTAAAATAGCTTAAGAATGGGTGATAACGTGACATTCTATACAAAAGAATACATTTTTACATACAATTATATGGTTAAAAGTTATTAAATAGTTTTTTTTTTATTATAACATGCACATTTGTTTCACACAAGTGCTGCTATATATAATATGAAATTAAAATTAATAATAACTTTTATATTTTTTTAAACTTGCAGTTGTACTAAACTGTGTCTTTTTTACTACAAAAATAGTATTGATGGAACTAAAAAAATTAAACTTTTAAAAATAATAACACATTTCTGTTACTTTAAAATAGCTTAAGAGTGGGTGATAACGTGACCATTCTATACAAAAAAATACATTTTTTTACATACAATTATATGGTTAAAAGTTATTAAATAGTTTTTTTTTTTATTATAACATGCACATTTGTTCACACAAGTGCTGCTATATATAATATGAAATTAAAATAATAATAACTTTTATATTTTTTTAAACTTGCAGTTGTACTAACTGTGTCTCTTTTACACAAAAATTGTAGTGATGAAAACTAAAAAAATGAAATTTTTAAAATAATAACACATTTCTGTTACTTTAAAATAGCTTAAGAGTGGGGTGATAACGTGACATTCTATACAAAAAAATACATTTTTACATACAATTATATGGTTAAAAGTTATTAAATAGTTTTTTTTTTTATTATAACATGCATATTTGTTCACACAAGTGCTGCTATATATAATATGAAATTAAAATTAATAGTAACTTTTATATTTTTTAAACTTGCAGTTGTACTAACTGTGTCTTTTTTACTCAAAAATAGTAATGATGGAACTAAAAAAATAAATTTTTTAAAATAATAACACATTTCTGTTACTTTAAAATAGCTTAAGAGTGGGTGATAACGTGACATTCTATACAACAAAATACATTTTTACATACAATTTTTTTTTTTATTATAAC
Source organism: Panorpa germanica (assembly GCA_963678705.1). NCBI lineage: Eukaryota > Metazoa > Arthropoda > Insecta > Mecoptera > Panorpidae > Panorpa > Panorpa germanica. The sequence goes on from CAVMBN010000230.1 coordinate 25,817, forward strand.
ATGCACATTT